>VXBZ01008231.1:671251-776995 GCA_013399135.1 Heliornis fulica
ATATATAGTTAATTTGTGTGAAAAGTAACTTTTACTTTTTGAGCTTCTCATTAATTGGTATGTCTGGTTTGTATCTGTCAAGTGAATTTCTTCTGTAGAATAACTTTTATGTAGCTTTAAGTATTATTCTGTAAGCATTTGAAGATTTGTATTTTATTTTTTAACACTTCTCACAAATACATGAAAAAGACAAATAATTTTAAAAAGAGGTTTAGTTTTGTAAATTTTCATGTGCATAAAGCCATATCAAAAGAAATATTCTGTGATTGACAATTTAATTTCCATTAACACTGAAATGAACTCTAGTCTCCTGTCTTCCCAGCCAAAAGGAATTTCAATACATCATGCTGGCTGGTTCTTTTTTTCCCCTAGAGCATCAAATTCACTTTATAAGCCCTCTTCTCAGCTCAGGTCTTGTTTACGTCTTCATTCCGTTTCTGGTTGCATTTCCATACTCTGTTCTAGGGAGATGAGTGACTTCTGCTTGGGACCCGTGAAGATTGGAATACATAATAGTGATCATGATTTAACTTTACATTTTAGGAACTGGCTTTAAAGGGAGAAAATACTGTTAGAGGCAGCTAAGAAATGCCTTTTTCTTCCAGTGGGGAGAGATTTGCAACTTTAGCTTCTAGACCTGCTGTAATTGAGTGGAAATCTCTCTTCCTTAAACATATTGGGACCAGGTGTGAGCCTGATCCTTTCTCTCTTGTAGGTCATACATATTTCTCTTTACTATTTGAACTTGCACAATGGTTGTCATCAAACTATTACTCCTCATTATTTTAGAGACCAGTCATTATCCAGGCTGAAAAACTTCAGATATGTCTCTTGCCCAGCAATACATCGAAGTGGTAATAGCATTGCTGTCATATAATAGTAGTAAAATTTATGTGGCAGTTCTCAGAGATGGGAATATATAGCAACCTCTTTGTAGTGGCATGCATTGTACTTGATGCAGCGTTTCTGATTTCCTCTTTAAAAGCAACAATGCAGTCTTCAGGTACTTGTGAAGTTGTTGTTAGAACAACAGAAGAGTGGGTTTTAGAGACATAATAGAAGACAATGTCATTAGCATAATATACAGTTTTATTTTTGCTTTTTCAGAAGCTTGTGAAATAGTGAGGACCATGTCCTTTTCCCTGGAACATCACACTAGTAATTTATAAAATATTTTCCCCATGTTATTTTAATACTTTTTGGTGCTGGGCTATAAGAAAGCCCCAAGAATTTTCTTTTCAATCCCACTTCAGGACCTTGATCGGGATTTAATGTTTGTGGTTTAGCTAGAATTTCCTCTATTAGATCTTCTGTGGAGAAATAGTATTAGATTAGCATATCCTACAGCTAAGAGGAATCTTGATTTCTGTGCACTGTAACATAGCATAAGTACACTGTGACTAGTTAAAGAAATTTGCCTCATAGTCACAGATTTACAATGAATTTCAGCATGCCTAATTTTACCGAAATAGGAGGTTTAGAATAAAATAACACTGTAATTTAAACCAAAGGCAGAAAGTAACACAGTGCATCATGCAGTGTCTGAAGAAACCCACTCCATTTTTTCAGAATCACCTTCCTTCTCCTAGCATCTAGGAGATGTCTATAGCTGAGAAATGCAGGGAACTGATGAACAATATTCCTGTCGGGAACAGGCTGTTCCATAACTGACAGTCTTTTCTCACTTTCCAAGTGAATGTTTTCTTTCTGAACAGCTGATATATTATTTTTTAAAGGAATTATACTTTACCTTGAAAGAAGGAGCTTTTCTAATGTAATAACAAACCTTTGACTGCTCTAGTACATTTATTATAAACTTCTGATAATTTTGCTTAGTGTTTTAAACTTTCAAAACATTTTGTTACTAGGATTCACTAATGAAATGTCATTAAATTCTTGCTTTTGAACAGTATGTTCTTGACATTCTACTGAAGGAAAAATGTGCAATAGTTTTCCTGCTAAGCTTGGGAGGTTTTTCCTTCTTACCCTTAATAAAGAAATTTTATGAATATTGTGAAGCAACCTTAGTGAGAAGCCTGTTGCTACACAGTTGTCTTCCCTCTAGGTTTTTGTTGTTTTAGAAGAACCTACCTACTTTCATTCTTAATCAAAAGCATGTATCAATCCTTTGTTTTTCATAACACATAACATCATGGATTTTTATTTAAAACCACCACCACAATGGCTCACACTTCTAAGTGCTGAATGCACTTATTCCTTTCCAAATTGTTTTCAGTTACGTTTTATAGCTGTTGAAAAATCGCAGTAGTTTTATTGATTGGAAATATCTTGTCAGCTCAGATTATCTAACAGCTAAATAGGCATAACAAACTTTTTATAGCCCTGACTTTTCATGTAGATTCATGAACATGACCAAGTATTTGCCAAGGACAGGTATTGCTTTCTCCTATCAGTCACTTTGGAGCAGTCAGTACATTGAATGGAACAGGCTGTAACAAGCCAAGGTACAGATACATGCTGCAGATTTGTTTGAAGGTTAAGTTCAGCGGCAACCAATACTGTGAGAATCAGTCCACAGCAGAATATCGTCTGGTTCCGAAGAGGGTTTTGTAGTAGTTTTCTTCTTGTCATCATTTTGGGGTTTGTGCCTGCAAATTGCAATTTGAGATTTTTACTATAGAAAATGACAAAACTGATGACATTAATTTTGTAGGTACAAGCTCTCATAAAATTTCAGCTATCTAAACAATGAGGAAAAAAATCAAACATTAAAGAGAGCTTTAATGTTTGATTCTCTTAGCAAACGAACCTTCCAGGAACTGAACCTGGTATCTCTGGATATTATGCACTTCATTGCATGTTTCTGTCTTGTCACTTTTCTGCAGGATTCAGAATTCTATAGTAGGAAAGCAGAGATTGTATATTGTGTCAGCAACCAATAACTGAAGTATCAGGCATAGCAGATAGCATTAGACATGGCAGGTGGACATGACCCTTACTTCAGAGTCTCTCATCACAGTAAAGCCTATTCCAAAATTCCCATTCTTTTGGAAAGGGCATCAGTTTTTACGATTCTCTATGATAATTACCTTTCTTTCAAGTGCACTGAGACATGAAGCTTTGAAATAAGACTAGAACTGTGAGGAGTAGGTAAATTCCAGAAAACATCTGGATCTCATTTACATTAGAAATAAAACATTGTGAAGAGACAGATTGAAAAAATAACCTGTCACATAGCCAGAGACTGAAATCCTTCAAGGGGATAAAGGAAGTACCTTATTTTGAGCTAGTTAACTTTATCCATCTCAAATGTCAATTTGCTCTGATATTGCATTCAGGTTTTGTAGAGCAAACATCTTCCTCTGCAAGTGTATGTGTTCAAGCAATTCATTAGAGCTGCTTCTGAGGAAATAATTATGGCTTTGACCTCAGCCATGGCACACGCAGTGGGTTCTGCGCTCCTAGTAGGCTCGGCACCTTGCAGTATCAGGCTTTTTAATGATATGCTTTTGTATCTTGGCATAACTTCTTACTAAATGTGATCATCTAGTGGTACATCAGATGTCACAGTTGTCAGCCTGTCAGTGTGCTCTCACCACAAGAACTAAATACTGGCTAGTTGACAATTTCTACTTTAAAACCATGTGCTTCTTAATGCTTCAGCCAAAGGGTAACTTCAGCCAAAGGATAGTTTCAGCAACATTCAGGCTGAGAGCTCCTTGCTATTCCATAGTTGGAGTGTGTCTTATTTTGCTTGTGATCTGATCTAGAATATGCTGTATGGACAAAAAGAATTTGCACTTACAGGCCAGCTTTTTTCCTTTCAGAAGGTTATATATTACCATTGTACTATGCCATATCCAGCAATCGCATTTACTACTTGTAATCAAAGCAACTTCACTGTACTTGAACAGAGCAAGTACCGTTATCATGTTCTCATTGAATTTAAAATCTAAAAATTACAGTGATAGTTTTTAAGATGAAAATGTTAGCTAATTCTAAAGCTGTTCCATAAACTAAGAATGTTCAACTATTTCCTTAGACATATTCCCCTTTTAGAAATATATCTTTTTAAAAGGTTAAAATTTATCAACAGGCTGTAGCTGCTAGTTGGCGACTAATGTTTATATTCTCTCTGTGCATTGTTATCTTCAAGTCATTTAGTCTTCTAGTATAAGTAATGTAGATTAAATAACTTTCTGGACTTTATATGCTTTAATCAGATTATAGAGCATGTCACTGGAAAAATAAAAAAAATCATCATGATCAATTCGTTGAGCTGTTAATAATAACACCAAAGTCTTTAAAGTGTCCCTGTGTATTTGGAATCTGTATGCAGAGCTGCACTGAGCATTTGCTTACAGCCATTCATGCTCCTTCTCTGCAGAGTGCGCACGCTGACGGCTTGAAACAAACTTTTGCTTGTTTTGTAGTTGCTTCTGTTTCCAAATAAATATTTATACTGGCAGCTACCCCATTTGTTTCCCAGCCATTCACAGATTGGACTGCATTTGGAGTATTAATTGCGTTACATAAAGATGCTGTTTATTCTTGACAGCATGTCATTGCCCCTCTAGATGGCATTTCTAAAAACAATTACAGATGGAAACATGAAAGATACTTCAGTATTCCCCAATAGCTTTAAAAATAGATGCCTCTGTGTGATTCACAGGGATCTCTGTGCACCCCTGAGTTGACCTCAGCTATAACGCTATATAAATAAAGTATGCTGAAACAAGAAATACATTCCTTCCCAACCTCCCCCCTCCCCCCCACCCAAAGTTGTCTTGCTGGTTTACCTTTTTTGTTTTGGGGTTGGTTTTTGGTTAGGTTTTTGTGGGTTATTTTTTATTCGAAGTGATGTTAAGAGAAAATAATACTTATGTAGAATTAGAAGATTTTCAGCTAAGAGTATCTTATGAGGCTTCCTAGTGTGGCTTTTTCATGCTTACAAGAAAGCTGTAATCAGAATACATTCATGAATCAATCCTCAGTTGAAGAACTGCACATATCAGTGTAAGGTACCTAGAGATTTGACTCTGACTTGGGTAAAACATCTTCCTAGACACAGAAGCCTGCTTATTCGAACCCACAGGAGCCAGAGCATGGAAATGAAAGCATCCCCATGGTGTGGAACAATAGAGAAGCACTCTGGCTTTTACTCTAGCCTGCAGGATAAAGGAGATACTCTTTCCAATGAGCTCTGTACTACTAATAGATAATACAAGAAGTCAACCCTCTATGTCTTATCTCATAGTTGGATTGAGTAAAATAATTTTGATGCATTTCCTGCCTAGATATTAAATATACCGTAAAATCTTGGGCTTTCTTAAAGAGATAATCTGTTATAACATCATCACTATGTTAGTAATTTCCTTAAATTTCCTCCTAAAAATACAGTCATCAAGAGTCAGAGCTTTGGCATCCAAGCTTGTATTTCATGCCCATGGAATTAATGTTAGATAGAAATCCCGTTCCTGTCAAGGTAACACTATCAATCCTGTGGTTTTGTTCTTGAAATGCTAGATAACCTTTGTTGTTTTTCCTAAACTATTGCTCAGCAGAAGTGACTTATCAAAGTGTTTCATGCCTCCTAAATACCACAATAGTGTTCTAGAGAGCTTTTAATGGACAGTACTGTAAAATGTGGAATCCTTTCTCAGTGGAAGATACCAGTCCAACTTGCAGTCCTGCTCAGTAAGGCTGTAGACTGCTGCAATGTTCAACTCTTTTGGAATAAAGGAAATATGAAAGGACATCTCTTACAACTTGAACCAAACTCCTCTTTGCTATAGCAGCCATGTAGTTAATGGAGTTACGGATGCGTGAATGCTTCTCAACTGACCCAAGTTCAGAAACAGAGTTAAAGCTTGTAGTGTGGGCTTGAGTCAACCTTCAATTATGGCACTGTATGATGGAGTGCTGTGAAATACAATCTGTATGTTTCAACAAAACTGAATGAAAGAGGGGTGTTAATGGGTTATGAGAAGAGCATAATCATGATTGGGTTGCTTTTATGGTTCTAATATTGCACTTCTGAAAGTCTTCTCTTTTAACCTGTTTGAGGCTAAAGGACCCCTAGCTGAAGATGTGTGGACATGTTCTTTCATTAAAGCTTTTTGGCATGGGGACTTTTAGCTGTAAGAGAGCAGAACGTGATGCAGGAAGACTTCAGCTATTTACATTTAGTTGTTACCTGTAGAGACTGGTGGGAGCAGGAGGGATCAGGGGTATGTATGTCAGACCTGGCCCATTTCTGAGATAAAGGAAATGCACATTTCCTAAGAAACAACAGGAAGCAGCAAATTGCCTTGTAAAATAGGAGGAGGGGAAAGAAGGGTGTTTGGTACTCATTGGATTTTCTTATGAGATCTGCTTTGGATGTATCAGTGGGAGCAGAAAACTTTCTGGAAAACTGACAACACAAATGTTCAGTCAAGAATCACTTTGTTCATCTGCTGTGGGGGCTGGTTTATCCGAAATCATGAGCCAGTAGTTTTTGAGGCACTCCTGTGACCTTTTATCCTGATCACTTTCTAGAGTTTAGGAAGTATTTTAATTATGTTCTCTATTTTTTTTCTCTAAAATAAAACATCTAATAATGACTAGATAACTTTAAAAGGATATGATGGGGTTTGACTTTGTTTAGGTTTTGTTTGGTTTTTTGGAGAGGAATGCATACATGTTGGTGTTTGGTTGATTCTCCCCTTTGCCCCCAAAAAGTGTTACTCTTGTCTGAACTATTGACAAATTTTAATGAAAGCTTGCTGTTTGAGACCTGAGCACTTCCTGCTTCTCTAAATATTCTGTTCAAATGCAAAATTCCAGCATTACAGAGATAGTGTAAATTGCTCTAGTGAAGTTCAATTTTTTTGTCTGAAAGGTTGCTTCGTTTTGAGTATGAAGTGTTTGTCAGAAGACCAGGCATTTTTCACAGTCATCACAAATATTTAGGAGGTGATTTAGTTTTGTAAATATCTACTGCTTTATATATACCTTGTTTTGCCTCATGCCCTGCCAAAAAGGAAAGATACATGCAGACCTACTTCCAAAGGAAGAAATATTTTCCCTTATCTTTCTAGGCCTGTAAAAGTAACCCTAGA
Source organism: Heliornis fulica (assembly GCA_013399135.1). Lineage (NCBI taxonomy): Eukaryota > Metazoa > Chordata > Aves > Gruiformes > Heliornithidae > Heliornis > Heliornis fulica. The sequence continues at coordinate 678,316 of VXBZ01008231.1, forward strand.
GATATTTTAGAGAAGATTATAATATGCCCCACTGCTGACTTCAGATGCAGTTAACAGATGGCATGCTATCTGTTACACTGGAACTGGCTGTACATGCTATACGATTTGAACTCCGTGCAAGTGGATCACTTTCATGGACAGAGTAGAACTAGTAAAGGTTAGCTCTGTGAATATATTCAGAGCGCTGGAATAATTTACTAGAGGTGTAAGGAGGAAGCATATCAAAGCAAAATCACACCTGGTGTTTTTTCACTATGGCAAATATAAGAGATTAAGAGGCAAAAACAAAAGCCTCATTAGTAGGCTTCCTCTGCATCCTCAGTGTTTTCTGACCAAGGATGAAGATGCTGTAAATTATTCTTTTGGTACTCAGAGGAGAAAATGGGGAAGGTGATAAATCCTGTTTAGATCATTACCACTAACTGCTAATGATGGTGATTTATAAAAGGATATCACTCCAAGGCAGAGAGAACCATGCCAAGAGAGTAATGCACACAAAAGAACCATTTTTGAGTAAGTTACTGCTCAGTATTCAAGAGATTTAAGTATTTTGATGTTGCTCAATGGGATTCACCCTACAGCCTGAGCAATAACATGCCAAGCATGATGGAATGAATTTTGGCACCAAAAAAAAAAAAAAATAAAAGGAAGTAAATAAATGTAAAATAATGGAATGAAGTGGATCTTTGATATGTGCAGGATTCTATTCTCAGGCTGTTCTAAGAAGGATTAATTGGAACTAGCTGTCATTTCATTGTATACCAAGAGCAGTCAGGAAGAGGGATAGTTTTTGCTTTCTCATCAGTGCAACTTGAAATCTCAGCTATCGTTTTTATGCTTAGTTGTTTATAAACATTGTGAAAATACCCCTCACACGCTCCTCCCCCTCCTGAGCCAGCATTCCTGATATGCTCTTTACAGTCCAAATGCCTTAAGTGAATCCCAGGCAATCTGAAACCAACCAAAAAACGTATGTTCCTTGCAGGGGGATTTGTATCAGGCCCAGCAACGAGAACATTGCAAATTAGGTATGATGTGGAAAAGAGGGTGTCATGGCAGAAATATGTGCGTGGGCGCTTGTGTAAAACCTGTATACAATATGCTTATGCTGTGCTTTTCAAACCAGTATTTCTTTTTAGCAACTTATTTAAAGAAAATAAAAACAATTAGAGCCTTTAATAGTTTTGGTTTGTTTTGGTTTTTTTTTTTTTTTTTTTTAATAAAAATTGCAAACAGGGAGTATCTGTATGAAGATATTCTTCTCTTCTGCAAAAGTAGACTGAATTTGAAGGCAGGGAGCGATTTCATTGAAGTTCTCTTGAAACACCCGCAGGAATATAATCTTCCTTTTGAGAGAAAAGCTAAAGTGCAGAACGGAGCTGTACCATTTGAAAAGGATTCAGACTGAACTGTTCAGTGCATGTCATATGTAGTTAGTGCACACTGTTCAAGTGATTATTTACACAATAAATCCAGATTTGCCCAAACAAATCTCTCTCCATGCCGCCAATATACTTTGCTGGCTGCTTTTTTATGGCTTCATCCTAAAATCCCCCTCCCCTCTTCCTCCTCTTTTTTTCTGCAAGGACTTCCACATACCTCCATGTGTGCTGACAGCATCAGGCATTCATTATTGGGAGACTCGCTGTCGAGACAATGAAACTATGCAGGGCAGGATGGCGTTGTCACTATCTTCTTCAGAGTCTGCCTTCAATATGGGAAAAGTTCTCTAAAACAGCTTTTACCCTGGCTTCCCTCAGGTTGTTGTGACCTTTTGTTTTTGTGCAACTGGAGCTTCATTAGTTTGTTGCCGCATGCACAATTTCCAACGGCTGCTTTGAAGACATGTTAATTATAGTAATAATTTCCAACTCATTTACTAGTCATTGCCTATTTTCTTGCAGGGCAAAAGTGGAAATAAGATCTTGCCCAAACCACTCCTCATTGAACAGTAATTCCTTAAGTCAAATCTCTATCTGGAAATGTTTTTCTCAAGCAAATTTTGCCAGAAGCCGTTGTTTTTCCAAGGTCTGTGCAAGTAACTGCATAATGCAAACACTAATACTCTAGATCATTTCACACGTTAGTAATAGGGGAAGCGTTTAGCCATCAGAGGAAGGGAAAAAAACCTATTAGAACACTTCATTTACTGAAAGCTAAATAAGCTGTTATTCTGTGCAAGCTTGCAGTTATAGTGCTTTTCCTTTAAGCTTGTGAACAAGCCTTTGGGCTGCACTGCTTATTTGATCATCATAACCATCAGTAGCTTCACTGTAGAGACTCCAACAAGAACTCCCTGTTTCAGGGCTTGATTCTGCAAGGAACTGAGTACCACCTGGAATGTATTTTATGTCCACAGTTTCTGGCAAAGGCAGTTCCAACTGGCCTAGGACTTTGGCCAGGATTTATCAAGAGAAATATAGGTATCTTTTCAGAAGGAGCCAAAAATAGTCGTGTATGAACATAATTGGTAAATGCATGCTGCTGTCCATTTGCACATGCAAATTTGCTAATGTAAACACAGATTTGCATGTGTGTTCATTATTTTATGGGCTTGGTACCTGCTTGAATTTAGCCCTCAGCATTATTAGTTTCTCTGTCTGAATGCATTTTTTACTAGATGCAATCAGAACATCTGAATTCTGGTTCGGTTTTGGTGCTGCATTTCATGAAGAGCGTTCATCGAAGCTTGTGTGACTCCTACTCAGCTGTGCAATGCACAAAGGAGAAAACCCCTTCTCCCCGCTGATCTGCGGGAAAGGAAAGTAAGCCTGTGTCGCCAGCCATCCCTCCGCTGTCGTACGTGACTATGGATGAAAAGTCTAGCTATGTATTTCTTGTGGCCGCCCCTTTTGCAGATGATTGGCATCTTGAGCCACAGAACCACTGACCTTCAGGGTGCAGTCATAGATTAGTTCATATTTTATGCTTGCTTTGTTTCCTGCCATCGCTGGAACGGGAACAGTCATGTTGACGATATGGTAGCAACTTAGTCACATGGGGGTGTTCAGTTGTACCACCCAAAGGTGCCGTTTTTAATGGTGGCAAGCCAGTTGCTGGGGAGATTCCTTCTTCGTCTGGGATGATGCTACAGTGCTTGTGTGTCGGGTGCTTGTTTAATTTCAGATAGAGAAAGGTCGTTGTGTTTATTAAGTGCAAGCAGTCTGACCGTTGGCGGAGGAAGAGGAGCCATGGCTTTGGAGTGCCTCCCACAGGAGCCCACTGCAGACATGACTGACACTGTGAAGGCCCTGCACTTAGAAAAGTACAACGTTTATTTAGGCACTCTCTCAAACGGAAGGGAAATGCTCAGTGAGGCAGATCATATATTACACATTTCAGTGACAGCTCATTCGTCACAGATCTAGTAACTTAGCAAATGGTACCGCTTTCTTTAGAAATGGAGGTTATTTTAGTTTTGTTGGGTTTTTTTAAATAATTTCTTTCCACCCATGCAGAAATGAATCTCCAATATTTTAGAGTTTTGTTCTGGAGAAACATTCAGAAGTCTGATTACTTGCCTGATTTTTTTTTTTTAATTAAAAGCAAAACTCACGTTACATAAAGAAATCTCTAATACTTCCTAGTTCAACCATGCCAGAAATTTTTCAAATACTGTAATGTTTTTCAAGATTTAGAAGTTTCTGCTTTTTGATCATGAGGAAGGGCTGTAAAGAGCTTTACTAACAGTTACTGAAAAACAGTATTAATTTGTATATAGAATTTTAGAAAATAAAACCATGTGTTATTTTGGTTTGAATGGGGATTAGTGTTACTGTTTGTGAGCAGAGGGACAAATATACATGAAAGACAAGTTTTAAAAGGATAGTTTCTTACCTATAGCAAAAATGACTGTGAATTTTCTGATTCTATAAAGCTTCTAAGGTTTTATAAATTTGTTAATTGTACTGTAGCAAATTTCTTGTGACTTCAAATACGTTTTTATGTTTGGTTTCTTTCTATGTTCACTTTTTGAACCTGTAATCCAGGAGGGAATCCAGATATTATTTTTTTTTCTGTAAAAGTGAGTTAACATTAGTACAGAGGAAGTGATGACACAGGTGGACCCCAGTGGGTGTAGAGTGAACCTTGCATTTTGTGAACTGCAGATCAGAGCTGCCTGGACAGGTACCAGTGGCGTTTACTCAGGCACAGGCCACTTCACATTGACACCTCTGCTTCTCTGGGCAGATCTGTGCAGAGGTGCTGGAGAGGATTTTTTGAAGAATAGGAGTATCATAGTCAGAGTGGACAGAGGAAGTCATGTTTGTGCACGTGCAGCTGAGCCCACCATCTCTGTGACAATCTGGCTGCACAAGAGAATTAAAACAGATAGGGTCTTTATCTTATATCAGACCTGTTCTAAAGACCTGTTGTTTCCAATTCTAGTCATTTATATGTATATTGTAGGGGAGAGATGGGGGATAACTTTATGAGAATATATTTATGGATTTGGTACAAATCATGTATGTGAATGTACTCTGTTCTTTGCTATCAGAAAATAGCTTCTGTTTGTTTTTTTTTTTTTTTTAAGTTGTAGTTCACTTGTGTTAAATCACGTCAAAAATGTGTAGTCATTTGGATTCCCAAGGTAGTATGCTATCATTTGTTTTATAGTGCCATCCCTTGAGAACCCCAAATGGGATGCTTGTTGCCTGATTTCTCCAAAGAATGGAGATGCAGTATGGACAGAATATATATTTTTTTCCTGGGTTAAAAAGATGAGTTCTTTATTTTTCTTCCATATAGAGAATTGCAGTTTGACAAGGTGCTGATTGTAGTTTGTTACAGCTAAAAAAAGAAACCAGGTGAAACAACTGAATGCTGACATTTGAGTAGGAGTCATAAATCAAACTGGTGGGTGAGAGAAAGGAATGTTGCATCTTCAGAAAGAAGCCTGCTTTTTTTTCTACAGGAAAATGAAATGCATTTGCCAAGGGTGGCTCATTGACACCACATATCATTACATATATTAAAGAACTAAACAAAAAGAATATAATAATTGCTGGTTGTGTAAGTTCAATAGCTTACCAATGTAATAAATATAACATTCATTAGAAGCAAGACATGGAAATATAAAAAAAATAAAAAAACTTAAAAAAAATCTTTTTTCTTTGTTGTGCCAGTAATCTCTGCACTTGTATTCCTGTCACAGCTATCCTTTATTATCTCTGTCAGAGGTTTCATTGCAAAGTGATCAGTAATCTGAAAAATAATCATTAACTGGGCGATATCCCCAGGTCAACATTAATTTATTTTATGTGTGTTTCTAGTATGACAGGAAGCACGATCAGTGTGGTGAGGTTTGTCTGTGGAGGTAACTTGCACTGTGTTTTGTCAAGGAGTGAGGAACAAAAAGCTGTAGTAATGTTGAAATGACTGATATAGCACAAGTTTCTTGTGCTGCCTAGTGAGGGAATTTACTTTGCATAGCACATGATTTGTGGCTTTGGGAAGATTTTGTTAATCAGGTTTCTGTTTGTGACCCACCCTGCTGTTTACCTGTGAGGTCTTTGTTTTGTTCCTCGTGATTTGGCTTGGGATTCCTCCTGTAAACCTGTAAGGGTTCTCCAGTTTGTTGTTGGGGAAGCAGTTCTGTCATAGTCAGAGAGATGGGGAGATGCACACTTCTTTTTTTGTTTTGGGTTTGGTTTTTTTTTTCCCTAAGTGGATGAGTTCTTTGTTGCAGTTTGTACAGTAACAGCTCTTGCTGTTTTGCTCCCTCTCGTGCACTAGGAGCCACAGTTAGGGATGAACACTTTCCATCACGATGTGTACTAAGTGAAATATTAAAATTTTACGCTCTTAGCCTGAATATCCAAAACAAATCTTATGTATCTATAGGAATAAATATGAATTTCTCTGTCAAAAGACAATCATGAAAAAATAGTATAGCAAAAGTAAAAATTACTTTCTTATGTACAACATAACATTTGAACTCAGCTATGATCTTGAAATCACTGATAGCTGGACTGAAATTTTCTTCACATTTCAAGTGATGGGTTATTGAAGTATGTCCACTACGTGTTGTTTGCCAACATTTTGTCTAATTTTCATGCTCTTGACTACAAGTGAGTTACCCATGTAATATGTCTCATTTCCCAACTAAGTTTGTATGGTTTTGTATATGAATAATGAAGCATCTAATTTTTTTATGCAAAAATGCCTGTGAAATTTATATGTTGCTGTTAATTTGTTGGATTTACATGAACCAATGCAGTTCAGCTGCTGGCTCTCAGGAGGATTTTCAGCTCACTTCTCTCATGAAAGAATTGCTGCCATTGAATCTGTATGATGGAAGATAACAGAGCTGAAAATTTACCTCCTACCCTGCCTGGAAAGATCAGTCCTTTCAGTTGTGAAATTTCAAGGACTGAAATAAATCACGGTAATATTAAGTCATGGGTATTTTTGCTCAGAGGTGAATGTCTGTAAGACTTAAGTGTGTAGTTGGACTCAATATATTAAAAACTTGGGAAGAGTCAAGGCACAGATGAGTTTAAAAGTTACTGAATGCCACTGGCTAGGATTGTGGTCTGAAGTTACATCCTCCTGATGGTCCAAGGGGCTCCTGGAGTTAAAATCTAGGCTATTTCCCTCCATGTATCAATAATGTGTGTGTTGCAGTTCAGAGACTGATACTAATATACAATATGATATTTAAAAATTAATTTCAATGAGTTATGTGGGTCCGTGGATTATAATACTATCATTACAGAAATAAAAGGAAAAGGAAATTCTACAGCAGGAGAAAAGGCCTGTTTTACAGAAAGCTACCAATCTGCTCTCTTAGAAATAAAATATGAATATTAACAATATTGGCAATATAATAATACTCTTTAGTAAGTAACAGATGGGATGCTACAGGGTTGCTGCTGTAGTGAAACTTTCTCTTTGGCATTTATTATTTGACGGTAATGAGTGTAGATCCTCTGAGTTTGTCTGCTTCATCAGATTTGCACATAGGAGAAGATTTGGGAAATCTGCTCTCAGCCCTTCCTTGGTCCTGGTTCTGAACCTGTTCTAGAGACCTTCTAGAGACTTGAAATTTGTTAATGTGCACAGAAAACCATAACAAAAGATGGTGATTGAAGTCTCCAGTTCTATAACAAGATCATCGTCTGAGCATTTTGAAGAACCTCATTGCATAACACCTTGAAATTCTATTAAGAGCCCTATGATTTGGTAATGCCTAAGTTAGCAAAATGTGGATAGAAATAATTGGCATTAAAGTTATCTAATGCTTTATAATAGCATATATTGACTTGCTTATAACATTGATAAATTTTACTGATTTTTAGTTTACATTTTCTGTGTTGGATATCTGCCTCAGACTAAATGGTTTTGGAAAATATTCTGCAGGAATGGTGCAGCCATTGCTCAGAAAGCACCAGGAAGGGTTAATTGATTTAGGTTTAAAGATACATAGCTAATATATCAAAAAGTTCCAGCTACTTTATGCTCTAGGGGGTGAAGGGCAGTCAGAATTTTGTTAAGATCTTTTGTCATTCTGGTGAGAAAGCTATTGAGTTTTGTTAAAATATAAGCCCGCAAAAATCCCACGTGTCTGCATAACCTATTGAGATTTGATAGAATTTGGCAGCTACCATCATCTTGAAGAATCCATTCATATTAAGCATATTCTAGCCCTGTATTTCTTCAGTCTGCCAACCAGAGTGTGCATCTGACTTGTGGTCATAATTTTTATTCTAATCCAGGTCTGTAAGGTGTAATCAAGATTTTCCACTCATTTTTCTTCTCCCCTAACTGCTCAGATTGACTATAATGCAAGTCACAAAAGACATAAGCAGATGTTTTGTTCTGAATGGAAAGCAGGGTTACGCTCCAGTTAAAGACCCATATCATAGTACCAACTATTAACGTATTTTCTGCATATGACACTGAATTCCAGCCTGGATTATGCTTGTTTTCTCATGAAATTTACATACAACCCCACCTGTGCATATAGGATTTCTATGTGGTTATTTGCATGTACAAATATGAGTTGCTTAATGGTATTTTGACTCATGAACAGCAGCCCTTGAACAATCATGCTAAAGGTTCATTACTGAAGTTTGTGGTAATTGTACCATCTGGAAGTCTGAATTCATAGGTAAGAGCATGCCTGGACTGCTGAAGGTTAAACCTTCTTTCTGAGGTTTAAATATAGAGCAGTCTGGCACTGTGACGTAATTACTAACCCAAGTATTCTCCAAGTACCATCAAAGCCTTGGATTTGGGAACGTGTTTTACTAGTTAGCTACTACTGATTTCTGTCTGTTTCCCAACCCGCGGTGTGGTGTTCACTTTAACTGAAGGAGGAATAGTGGACAGTTTCACATGGAGAAAGCTTTTTCCTGACATTCACACTGATGATAAAGGACAAAGAGAAAGCTGCAGATGTTCTAAAGACACAAACTAAGTGTCCTACTTTCTGTAACTACTCTTCAGAGTGCTGTTCCCCAAGTTTTTTGTAACAGCACTGCTCCTCACAATGTTAGCTCCATCATGATAGTAGACATTTTTCTCCTTTGAAAAAAGTATTAAGCAGATTCTAAATTTCAGCTGAATACACAAGTCTAACAAAAAAGGAAAACAAATGCTTTTGTTTTCTTTATTAATGGCCAACCATTAGTGATTCTGAAAATAGAATGCATTTCAAAAGTAGTTTAAGAGCTGCTTTCATCAATCTTTATTATTTATTGGTTGACTCAGATGACAGATCTGAGCTACTTTATAGTTGGAGGTGTGGCTGATGGCTTGTGTGCCCTTCTTGACCTTGTCAAGGGCAAATGTAGTTTAAAGTTGTTTATAAACTATAAATTTCATGGTAAAGAATGATGGGAAAATAAATCCAGTGTACTTAAATGATTAAAAATACATTGTTTAAACAGGATACTGCAGTAGGGAAGTTGCTGAGGAGTGTGATTCTGCTCCTCAGGCTACTCTGGGCTGACATGTACCACAAGATGACCATTAAAAAAAATTTCTGTCGCTGAACTTGGTGAGAATGACTGACAGTAATTTTGTGGATATTGGCTGCATGTAGCAATGAAGCTACTATGGGATGTTAAAGTTTACAATTTAAAAAATAAATAATATAATTATCTATCTGTAATTATTTATTCCATTAATATTTCCATAAAACCACTCACAATGACCAGAAGAGGAGGTCTGTTCCTGACCTCATGAGGTTTTAGAGGCATACTGTGATAGCCAGAACACTCAAATTGTGTGTTTATGGCTGTAAGACCTTTACCCTTTAATTATATTGGTTATAAGACCTGCATTGTCTCTGGACAAGTTCATTCCATCTATAGAATTGGACGTACACCTCCATATATAAACACTATATATGTATTATAATATTTGAATGTAATCAGTGTACAAAGGAAATATTACCATGTGCTATATACTGTATATGCGTAAACAAGGTGGAACAATGAATAAAGAAAAAAAAAAACAGGATCAGAGTAATTGGGAAAACTATTTAAAATAGGGTTTTTTTGTTTTTGTTGTTGTTGTTTTTGTTTTGTTTTGAAGCGAAGACTAGCAAACTGAAGACTTTCAGCTCTAAGAAGTACAAGCTGTTCACAACACTAAGTGGACTTGTCGTGGCATGCAGGTGAATCAGCTAGTTTATTCATGGTTTGCAAGAATGTACTAAGTACTGTGAAGATATTAGAACGTTTTCCTCCTAGAGAGCTTAAACTGCCCATAAAATGTTATAAAAGTGTACAGTTTGGACATTTGAAAACTACCATGACAAAGTGGTAAAAACATTGCATATTTTGTGGTGTGGTAAAATAGAAACAGAAAGGATTACCTGCTTACAGCAGTTTCGTAAGCTCACTTTTTATCTGAACATAACAGGGAATTTGTAGTGTGGCACATTTCATGTGCCTTTTAAAATAATATCTGTTTTTTAGACAGGAATAATTTAATTGCAGGTGTGCAGGAACACTGTATAGGTAATAGATTGTATAGGTAACAACCCTAATTGAGATTCATGCTACTTTTGCTCTGTAAATATGGGGTTTTAAAAGGATCCAGTGAGAGCTGATCTGGCCACACTTATATGCAAGGGTGGGTTTTGTCTTGTGGGGCTGGGGTTGGTTTTTTTTGAAAATTGAAGATTAGGACCACATGTAATTCCATACGAGCAATGCTTTTCATGCAGCGCTTTCAACCAAAGTGGTGTAAGACATTGCTGGTATGTGAAAATGCAGAATTAAGGAGACACTAAGTGTGTTTCAGATGGAGAAGAGACTGCACTGGGACTCCTCTAAGCCAAGCACGTGCTCAGCCCCTCAGTGCCTGGTGAGGGTATCAGGATGTGAGCTGTGAATTCTGTGGCTGCTTCTGTTAGGGGTGGTGAATTTGTGAACCATAACAGATAATAAACAGATGGCACATTGCATAGGATACACATGTAAGAGACTGTGATTGTATGCCTAAAAGTTCATTGTTAGTTGCAATGCATGTGACTGTATCTATGAGTAAAGAATCTCCATTATGACATGGGATACAGAGTGAAAACCATAAAGACTTCTGAAGATGGGCATTCTACCTAAATATCAAATTTAGCATAATCAGGTGGGGTTTGTTTTGGCTGTGGTTAGGTTGTTTTGTTTGTTTGGGTTTTGGTTTTTTTTTTTCCTCAATTTGTGAGGAACACTTATGTTTCCTTCTGCTTTTGTTGGCAGATGAGAAATCTTTTCCTTTGTGGCTAGTGAAGGAGCTATTGCTATGATTTTTTCCCATGAAAATTGAAGTTACTATTTTTTGTAGAAAAAGAGCATCAATTTTGCTAAGGAGGTTCCCTTTTAAGCATAACTTTTGCACAGAATGTCTCTGCTGGCTTTTAAATGTGATTAATTTCATGTGCAAATTTGAATGTCAGCATGCAATAAACAAATGATGAAATAAAACACAATGACAATCTCACAGGTTAAATTGGACTTTTTGCACAGAAGGAATCATCAAGAAACAAAGAAAAACTTCTCTCTTCTGAAGAGTACCTTTTATTTAGGTTTTGACAGCTTTGGTTATTAGCCTGTCAGAATCCAAATTGTCTTCAGGAAGGGAATAATAACAATTAGGAAGACAAAGAGAGAGTAATATGTGGATTCTATCATGGGAATTTAGTGCAATTCCACACAATGGACTTGAAAAGGAGTGACAAGGGATGGAGGAAATACATGGAAACTTATAAAGAAGTCACAAAATTATAATTTCTTTGTAGGAAGATTGGAAAAAATTCTGGCTCCCCATGCTTCATTTGAAAATTAACATTTTAGTATGAATCTCTTCATGCTCCAGGTCTTAGCTGGCTGCTAGGCATAGTTTGATATCAAGCTGCTTCTATAATTAGCATGCTCTTTACCTGTCTAGCCTCTATGGCAGTCTGGTGTTTAAGCATTTTGTTCAATTTATGAACTAAAACTATGGTAGAGAACTGCAGGTAGGCCCATGCCAAAAAAACACACTTCAGACCACATTTACATTTAAAGGAAAGTTTTCTGGCTGTGTCAGCTTAGCATTCTGAGCTGCTTTCAGCCAAACCAGAACTATATGATCAAGTACAACAGCCTTTTATAATATCTGGTGGGCTTCAGAGTATGCATCCACACTAGAATTTTGCAGCTTGGTCATTTTTTCAAGACAAGTTATGAGTTTTCTTTTCCTTCCAAATGCTATCACAGTTCAAAAAGTGGCACATTGACTGTTGGCAGATGCCAAATCCCATTCATTGGGAATGAAGACATGGGCATCTGTGCCTGACTGGGCAGTGACATCTTTGCAGGTATTACCTTAACCAAGTCAACTTATTTCATCAAGCTGATGGGTACTGTACTTCTGAACTTTAAGGAATAAGAGTGATTGTTAAAAGTGAAAACCCACAAAGGGATATAATTGATATCCTTATAGCTCAACTGATCTAAACCATATTTCTGCAAATACATATTCCAAGAACCACCCACACAGGCACTGATCTGAGCAGACTAAGCAACATTAAATGATAATGCTTTTTCCTTTAGTATTTTTGATGGTTAGCAGAGTTGCCAATCTATTGAAGAACAGTTATGTACACTCTGGAATTGCCAAAAGTTTCATTAAATTGATGAGCGGATCATATTTTTTGCTCTAAGGAAATGCTGCAAATCTTCCTCGATAGCTGTTGGTGTAGTTTTCTCTTATTCCACTCCTATTTAATAGCTACTTGCCTAAACATTTGTTGGTATTGCTGATAACAGGAATACCTACCCAAAGTACTCTGGATGCGTTACCAAGATGTGCAGGATCTGTTCTTTATATGTATGGAAAAACAATGCTGTTATTAGGAAGGAAAACAGTAATAGAATTGCTGAAAACTTTAGAAGCGCTTTACAGACTGTATCTTTGTACATCTCAGATCGGCAGGCTAATTTTGCAGAGAGTGTACTTATGGAAAGATCGTAAGTGGCTTGACTGAGAGGAAACACAAACCTGCAGTTGAGTCAATACTCTTTGAAATGATGACTGCTTGAACTATAATTGTGTTCAGTCTCTTCCAGCAGAAGTATCTGTATCTGGTGTAGAATTCCATGAGGAATTTGAACAGACTCTGGCACATTGAGTTTTCACTAATACTTCTGTTAGGTTGAGAAAGTGGGCCCCATCTCGGCTGAAAGAGGTGGGGCAAATTGCAGCATGGGTTCTTTATTTTACTTTTTAATGTAAAAAAATACAAATCAGACATGATGTATAGACATTGTCCTGAAGATGAATCCATCGAATCGTTTGAAACTTTTCAAATGTCTAGCTGTCTGGCAGTAATAGGCCTGATTGTGCAATACAGTGGCACCATGTACTCCAAGAAAAATTACTTTTTATTGTTTTCCTATTTCTTAAATTTTCCTATTTAAGGTAATTAAAATATCTCTTACTATTTGCAAGCAAATAGAAAATTCATTGTTTCATCTGAAAAGCATAGTATTTTAGATTGGGAGCTTAGAAGGCTACAGTGACTGCAGTGAATTAGGGTTAAATTCTTAACAAAAGTCCGAGTGTATTTTGCACAACAAAAAAAAAATAAGTAGAAGGGGATTAAAATACTCATTTCAAGCAAATCTCTGGTACTTTTTGACCTTTACCCTTAATACAAAGGAAAAACATTAGTTTTAAATGAAAATGTTTAGAATATTATTGTAAAAAGAACACTAAGTACATGAAGTATTTAAAAAATATGGTAGCAACTAGTTTCTATTATAACCTCAGCTGTTTGGCCATATGTGAAACAATTCTGTAACAATCTTAATATGAGTGTCTGTGCATTACCATTGTTCCAGTTTCACTGGATGGAAACATCTACTTTGGATTCCATTTTTCTTGTTATGGGTACTTACACATGCATGCTGAAACAGAATAGGCCTCCTTCGGAGCTGCGAGACAGGCTGTCTTGACAGCTTCAAAATCAGCCTGGTATGTGAGCAAAATTATTGAAAATTCCTGTGGTCCAGAGGCCTTACAAGTAGCTGAAAGGCCACACTGAAACTGGAATTACAGCATAGAAAATTTCAATGAATATGAAATTTCAATGAAATTGAGTTCTATCAGTAGTAATCATGAAAAAAAGCTGAAAGGAATCTTGAGGAATGACATGTTAATTCTAATCTGCATGTTGCACAATAAAGACATAGCTTTGCAAATAAACCAGAGCTGGTTGGTAAAGACAATATAGGTTATACAGAGAAGTAGAGGTAAATATTCCTAATAACAGTCAGTGGTACTAATTAATCCCAAATAATCAATGAATGGATAAGTCTCCCCATATTCTGAAGCTGAATGTAGACCTATAGGAGTTTCTAAAAAAAAAAATAAGAAACCCCAAACAAAACCCCAATTAAATCACAGATACTATTTTTGTAAACTATTTTTTCTCATTTAGGAGCAATAAGAGAACTTCTGCATAGCAGAAAAGGCAAAAGCAAAACTGCAAATGTATATTTTAAATGCTAGATAATATATTCGATATTTTCTGTGGCATGTGAACCAAATCATTTAGGAAAAAAACTCACTTGTGGCAGTCTCTAGCTACATTTTGAATATTTAAGTATTCATTTATTGTCTACATTTTGGCACTCCTGGTTTATTGTTAATATTAAATAGTAATAGACCCTTCAGTTCAATAGTTAGTAATATTTGCATGTACTGCACAGTAACACACTCATTAATATTTGTATAGGTTTATGGCCTATGTTAAGTAAATTAAAATCTCTCATAATTCTGTGTAATGAATACAAGGATAATATTGTGTATTGTTGGGATTAAATTAGGATGTCAGGCTTTCTGAAAATGAAACATCCTAGATAATGAAACAGTTTTGAACATGATAATCTTGTATATTATCCTTTGTATGGAAAGGAAAAAAACAAACCCAAAATCAAACAGCAGAAAAAAGTTAAAAATCAAAAAGAAAAAAAAATCTGCTGAATTTGAAAATTACTTAATATTGGCAGCCTTGGCAACATATTCAGTGGGACAATTCAAAACTTCCCATGGGATCTTAAAATAATCCCTGGAAACTTTTCAGTTTCAAAAGACTGTGTCATCCCAGCACATATTTTGTAGCTCCCTTCTTTGTAGTCTTTGCTAGGCACCCTTGGATGAAATCATTGCAAGGACTCTGCTGCAGGCTGGCGTCAGCAAGACGTTTCCAATGTGATGTGCCAGAATCTAACGACACCGTAAAAACACTCTTCCTGCCCCCCATTACAGTGATCACAGGCCAATATGTCACTCAAACATCCCCACAATGTGCCCTGCATGCCAGGCGAAGCTTTTGAAACCTACAGTCTAATTACTCTCTACTTAAGTCTTCCTCTGAAAATGAACCTTTGTCTCTGGATACCATTTACAGCCCAGTGCAGTGGACACGAGGCTTGTATTAGTGGTTCAAAGCCTTTGGAAAATATATCACAAAATACATAGGAAGTTGTTATTTTCTAGAGTTACTAAATATTCTTGCATTATTCTCTTGTTCCATGAACGTTTCCAAGTTTTTTTCTAAAAAGAAGTTTTGTAGCTGAGTAGAAACTCTAATTTTCAAGGTCTGAAAATTGCTTTTGTAATTCTTAAAAGAAAGTAAAATATGCAGACACACCAAGAAAATCTCCAAGGATGAGCTATATTAAAGCAAAATAGCTTTAAGTTTGTGATGCTCAGAATCGCTCCCAGCCTCACTTTTACTATATGAATATATACATTTGATAGTAGTAACTTTGTAAAATTTTATGTACCTGCAAAGCCAGACTGGGTTCTTATGCAGCTTTACCAAGTAAGGTCTTTGGTGTAAAGCCTGGAGGAGGAGGAGCTCTCTGTGGTTACCTTTTTGTGAACCTTGGGGAGCCTGCAACTCTGTTAAGAGATCCCCATTGACAGCAACTCTTTATGGAGGATAAAGCTTGCCTTCATTTACTGGTGAATAAGCAGAAATGACAGCGTGGGTCAGACCCTGCTGATTTTTGATATGTAACAGCTTGGCATCTTAGTCAGATGCTGTTAGAATTTAAGTCTGCAGATAAAATGTTGCTGCTGAGTAACATAGAAGAAGTGTCTTAAACATCCTAAGTTTCACACACACCCACTCCCTAACCCTCCCCATCAATTAATCTTTCTTTGTCCAAAGAACACTGTTTACCCAGGAGCCCTGCATGACATACAGTTTTTCAAGCTTTCTAGGTGGGGCTTTAAACTTCTGTTACTTTAACTGGGGGAGTGGGTAGGGGGGGAATAGCCCCGATTAATCAGACATGACCTGTTTTGTTGCTCTGAACAGCTGCAAAGGAATTGTGCTAGAAAGTTAATATCATTGAAAAGACCTGCCTTATACTAATTCAGTGCAACAACTGAGCTTCACTAGCAAGGTAAGAGTGGAAGAATCTCTAAAACTGACAGATGCCAAACCGATGGGTCAGATTATGTGTTCGTTCTCAGGCAAAACTTGCCAATAAAATCAGATGTGGTTTTCTCAGAGTAGGTGGTGTTCAGGTTTCTACCTGGTATGTTAACTATTTCAAACCTGAACTGCATGCACAGTTCTCCTTTATTTTTCTTTTTTAAATATTGGCCAAAACTAACATGTTCTTATTTAGGATTTGGATGTAAGTCAAATTTGGAATATGTCAGAAAATGGGGTTTTACATTGGCCCATTTCTTATTTTTACAGTTCCCAAGGTACAGCTCAGATTTTCAAGGCTGGAGAGGGAGAAAAAAGCAAATCAGTATTAAGGATGATTAATAGCAAATGGTTATACTATTAGTACAGTTACAGAGTTAGAATATTGCCACTTGTAAAAACATTTTAAAGTGGAAAACATTTTACATCAGTAGAAAAATATGTTAAATACAGCTTTGAAGTGTATTGCTTTTAAATATTTTCAGTAGAAATCACCAATATGAGTGGTGGGGTTTAGAAAAAAATGTATTCAAGTTTACTGAGGCCTGAAAGATCTTTTAAATGGATGTTATACACTCTCATTCCCAAACAATGTGACACTGATGCTTATAATTTAATTTATGACATAATACATAGTATTGAAAGGCACTATCATTATATAGATACTAGGATTCCACAAAAACTAGTAAGCACAAGTGTATGTTTATAAATTTCTCCAACAGAGGTTAGAGCTGGGGTCATTTGGATTTAGTTTAAAAAGGTCTCCTCTCTATCATATGCTTCAAATCAAAACAAGAGGAGCCAAGTTCAAATAGCCATGTGATGCTCTTTGCTGTCTTCAGTATAAAGCATGTTTGTGAAATGAGAAGGTAGGTGAAACAGAAAACTGTCTGTGGGAAAATCTTTGCAGCCATCAATACAACAAACATTTTGTAGAAGAAAATATTTTGCCATGTTGCCAAATGCCATCTAAATATAAAGATTTGGATATGCAAAATACTTTTGGTTTATCTGCAATCTTATGCTTGTGGTTTAAAAAGAGCATGGCAAAACAAGATAAAGAATATTATCACTGTGAGATCCAAGTCTGTGAAATAAGATGAAAGAAGAATAAAACAAGATGTTAGGCTCAAAAATTGCAGTGAATATATTCTTCCACAATCATTTATGTTGGAAAAAAACCCGTAAGTTCCTTGACTTCAGCCGATGGTTGGTTATCAGGCAGCTTCTCAGACACCTGAAATAGCTACTGAGGTACTATTGGTAACAGCTGTGAGAGGGAAGGCTGCCTCAGTTCCCTCACTGAATAAGGAGGAATTAATGCAGAAAATTAATGAAAATGGAAAAGGCTTCTAGAACCCTTTTCCCCTACCCCTCCGTCCAGTATCAGCTCTCAGGCACTAGGTAATATTTCAAGTGTGGAAAACCACAGTTCGTTGCAACGTTTTTCTGGAAGTTGACTAAGTTTGTTCAAGTATGGGAGGAAAGATAGACTTGCTGTGGGGTTAGTTTTCCTCACCAGCCCTTTGTCAGTATTAAACTGTACAACCGAATTTAAACGGTGGTGAGTTTGTTGCCTGGGTTCTGGTCAGAAACACCGAAGTGGTGTAGTGCGATGCAAGTAACTGCTGCAGTGGGGACAGAGCTGTGCCTTGCGATGTGTTGTGTACGGACGGCATCCGGCTGGATCAATCAAGGTTGCATTTTAAATAAGGCAAGAGGTCACACAGGCTGCAATGCGGAAGGTTTTTAGCAAAGCGTGGCTGCTGGAGGGAGGGAGGGAGGAATGAAGTAATCATTTAAAGCAAACAGAGTTGGTTAAATAATGTCATGAAACTTCCAGTTCTCAACAATGGTCAGAGATCAAACTGTGTTTGTATATCCAGGGTTGAAGGTTAACCAGTAACTAAAGTCTTCCCTGATTGCCACAGGTTTACATTTTCTCTGTCACAGATGTTTGCCAAGTGGGATTTTGTGAGATTAGAAAGAACACAGCTGGGCAAACGGGTATAATGTGGAGCTTACCCAAACAGAGCTGGAGAGGAGGACCACACTGATAGGATGCACATGGCGAGCTCAGACAGCTCTGAGAGGCAAGGGCTCAATGCAGAGACTTTTAAAGGGAACTCTGTAGTTCAAAGACCATACTTCACTCCCATTCTATATGTTGAAGAAGTTACTGCAGAACATAAGCTTACTGCAAATGAAAGAAGATACAAAAGAATTTTTTCCCCCCATTTTCCCCAGTTTATTCCCTGTGTCATTTGACAGCCCTTTCCAGAAAGCTAATTTCACTCTTTGCTGGCTTGAGTATTCACACCACTTGCTGTGAAAAGTTCCTGATATTCACAAAGCAGTGTAAATAACTTACCTCAGTAAATAGTAGTCATGATAAAAGAAGAAGCAGCACATGGTATGCAATTAAAATGGTTCTATCTGGTAATTTTCAAAGAACTGATAGTGGATTGAAAGATATTTCCCTTGCAGAAAATCTTTCCTTTGAAAGATTTCCTTTCTTTTTTTCCCCCCTTTGTTTCAACCAAGCAGAACTGGCTAATTTTTCTCTGGTCTTTTTGCTTCTGCTATTTCTATAAGCTCTGATGAGCACTTAACAAATGCTTATTGATAAGAAATGTGATCTTACTGCTGTGTCATTTGACTGTTTAACTTCTTTGCTCATTGCTATTTACAAGAATAATTTTTTTATTAATCTAGATATTGCTGAGCTAGAAATGATTTCTGATACTAGTAAATGGTCTGGCAACAAATGCAAAAAAAGGCTATTGAGATGTATAAGTCTGTTTTCTATCCCAGCATGTCCGTGCATCCAGTACAAGGTGACTCCACCTGACCATTGTGCTGCAGGGATGTGCTTCTACTATTCTTGATAAGTAACAGTTAAGTATTTGTGCAAAGGGATGAACTCTGGTAATGATTTTTTGCTCAGAAACCTCATGCTCAGCAGACACTGAAAGTAAAAACAATTTGTCATGTCTAGTAGCAGGAGTTACTAAAGGTTGCCTCACCATGCTTTGCATGTGGCAGGATAGTCTCTAAGACTGACTTCTGCTAAGGGAAATTATGTCACATGTATAATACTTTTCTCAAAATAGTGCACACAAATACTGACTCTCTTGTTTTCAAAATAGAGTTTTGCCTTGTTCTACTATATACATCGCTGAAGTCTGCTGTATTTACTTATTAAAGCATAACTTGTGACCCTGAGTAAATGAAGTCTCCTCAGCCTGTCTGCATTGTAAATGTATTAGGGGCTGAGAAATAAAACAGAAGCTCAAAATCTAAACTGAATTCCTGAAGAATGATTATTTCTCTCAAATGTTGTACAACATATAAGATTTTTCTCAAAAGTTGTATAAGAGTCAGAATCGTCCATCTATAACCTTGCTGAACAGTACTTTACTTTGGACTCTGAGACCAACACTTGTAAGTACAAGTAGCAGGCACTCTATCCCTGAAAGGCATCTTTAAATTTATTAAAAGTCTTTTCACAGACTGATTGATTCATAGCACTACGGGAATCTCCTAAAGAGGCAGCTGCTATGAATTTGCTACCTAAACCCAAATTGAACTCCCCTACTTTTGCACTTCTCAGCTCCTGCAAAAATCAAAACTTGAAGGAGACAGTATGGACAGTAGAGCAAATGATCATAAAAGAGTTTGGAGCTGGGAAAGGGGACTTCAGTTCTGTAGTAGCAACTGAACTGTATAACAATATCACATACTGTAATTTCTTCAATAAGGGCTCCATTTCTGCATCATAAATTCGAAGATTAATTTTCTTTTTATATTTGCATTTTACCTGAATATGGCTCTCAAGAATGTTGATGCTTTTCCTTAAATTAAAAATATTTTACTTAAACATTTGCATTTATGTTGTTAATAGGATGTAGAAACATGTCCAGACAGGTGCTTAAATCTCTCTTGTGCTTCTGTAGGGTTGGAGTGTAATAAGGACCTTGCAAGGCTGGTATGAAAATTTCTGTCAGTTTGCGGTTTTGTATACTGCTCCCAAAGGGTAAGAGATTCGGTCACGTATATCTTCTGTTTCATGTGGTGAAGTCCTTAAAAAGCTGGAACTATATCATAAATTTTCACTTAATTCTACTTGGTGACAAACTAGGAAAAAATTCAAGAGGTTTAGAACTCTAATATTAAAGTCCACCTATTGTAACATTTTATTTACTGACCCTTGCACAATAGAAAGAGATAAGTAAGTGATTAAGGGTTTTTAAAATTAATATGATTAAAAATATGGTATCTTTCATCTCAGAAGTCTAATATATAGTCAGCGAAACAAAAGGCCTACAAAAGCACTTAGTAAGTAAATATTTGAGCATGGAGGACTAAACAAAGTTAATATTAAAGCTTAGTTACTATTAGCTATTGCTCACTAATGAAAGGTGATAGGCTGTATTCAAAATTGGCTTTCAGAACAGTTCAAAATTGCTTTTCAGCACTGTCAAGAAGTAAATAGCTTTTCTTGTATAGATATTCTTGCATTACTAGCAAAGACATTTTTAAGGTTTCAGTGCTAACATGATTGGGCACATTCTCTTATTAGTTGGGTAAACTTTTATAAGGCACAGTTAAACGGTTCATATCTTGAGAATCATTGAGAAGGCTGTTGCTTTTTTCTGTAGTGTGGTTTTTTTCGACACTTGGGCAAATGTAGCTGCAATTCTGAGACTGTATGGGTGACATCTTCATGGAGTTGTCATTGAGTTAATCAGTTTATCACTCCTTGGTTGTGTACTGTCGAATAAATTCTTGACTATGAGATTTATTTTTTTTTATGAGCTGTTCTTCTATAGAATGTTTTCCATGGGAATAAACCAACTTAGATCATTAACATAGGCCAAAGCTTCCAGATAAGTATTGGCTAAATACTAAACATATTGATGAAATTAGTGGAATAAAAATATACCGTTCATGTCAGCAGATTTCACTATTAAGCTGTTATTTCAATAATGGCTTCAGTATTAGAATTATATAGTTGGAAACTTTGAATTTATGAATTTACTGTTAACACTTGTGGAAAAAATGTCATACTTCTTAAGCTACTGATTAACAGTGCTTTGTTCAAGTTGCTTCTTTGGGTGGTCAGGGGAGTTCTGTGTAAACATACAGTTTACCCATAGGCTTTTACAATGGTCCCTTTATATTTTGTAAAACTACTCAAGAATGTTGAGTTTCTTCATTGTAATTTAATTTGCAAAATAATCCTGTAATCCCTTAGAACATGAACCATTTATTTTAATTTGAACCATCTTATGAGGTAATAGAAACCTGATTGCACTATGTAAAGAGAAAGGTTTCTTTTTTGTCTTTTTTTTTCCCCTTCTTTAATCTAGAGACAGGTTTAAAATGGAGCTTATAGACTCTGTCTGATTAGTAAATGATGATACGCACATAAGCAAATAATTCATAGATTGTTTTGAAGGACTGTCTGTAAAATCACTGATACCTGTTAGAAAATATTCACAGACATAATCCCATTGCTTCTAATAAAAAGAATAATCGTGGGAGTAAAGCAGCTCCCTTACGGTTTTGCAGAAGTAGGTCCATGTGCTCAAACTAGTAGAGATTCCACTGATGGAACAAGCAAAGCTGGGCACTGCACAAGTATCAGAACGTGTGGAAGATCTGCAGAAGTCCAGTGGGACAAAAAACTCTTGGGTCTCACTCCCTACTTTCTCATTTCTCTTGAAAATTTGGTCTGCATCAACTCATCTACTTTCAAGTTAATTTGTTTTAATTTTTTATGAGTAGCAGAGTGTTGGGTCAAAATTTTGCCTATTCTTTCCTCATCTGTAGTTAGTTTGATGTAACTAGGCTCAATGCTTGAGAAACCCAAAAGGCAGGTTTGTTGCTCCCACTTGCTTCCCCTGTGTGGTAAAAAGAAGAGTCTCACTGGTGTGGATTTCTGTTGTTATACTTTTGTCCATCAGTTAATTTTGTGCAGATGTAATTAGCAGCAGGAGCCCAGTATTTTTTGCCACAGTTTACTCTGTGAAAAGTTCCATGTGCTGTCAGTAACAAACTGTGCTTGCATCAGCAGTGAGTCCTAGTCTAGATTCAAAAACAAAACCACCTATAGAAGAGCAAGCCTAAGTCTGAGAAACTATTTCTAGTTCCTGTGCTGCTTTTGTACTTTGTGAGAAGATGCAAGCGCTCGGCTGCATTCATGAAACATGCTTTACAGACAGCAGAAAGAAGCTGAAGCTTTTGACCCCACTCAGTTGACTCAGGTATTCTGTACCTATAGATAGACCACAGACACATTTAAATCCCCTGTAGAGCAGCCTGGTTGACAAGATACTGTTTAAGAATTTTCTAATGTGTATTTGAGACAGTTGAGGGTTTGCTTTTGTGTTTTGTTTTGGTTTTCTTTTACTCCCCTTGGAAATGTTAGCAAATTAATTAACACTAGGATACCTGCTTAAGGTATCTTGCTGAGATAGGAGGTGGATGTTAACCTCTCATAGAATATTTTAAATTCACAGAATCAAAAAATGTCAGGAGTTGGGAGGGACCTTTGGAGAAATCACATTGCAGGAGTTTAGGTTGGATTATCACAGTACTGACTACATGTGAAATACGCCACTGCAACTCCAATGCAAAGGCTAGTATTCTCTAGTTCAGTTTTGTGTAGTTAAAAGTCACCCTTGAAACCTTTCTAAGATGTCAATACAAGGAGTGAGGGCATTTTTGGTGGACCAGTGTTCTTTAGTGGAGACAGTAGTGTTCATCACCAGTGGAGGATAACACTCTAAGTTACATCAGAAGGAACAGAGGCGTTTTAAAGTCTGGCCAAGGGTATACAGGTGGCTTGTCAGTATACAGGAGTTTATTCTGCACAAATAGAGCAGTTCCCATGAAGTGTCAAGCCAGAGCAGTTAAATCTTTGATTGAATCCTGGAGCATGTGAGCATTTATGATAAAATTTTCTGCTTGGATGTGTACATTTTAGGGAGGAATTAGACCCAACAGTTTTATCTTCATGTACCTATTCTCTTTTTTTTTTTTTTTTCCTTGGCAGTGATATAGGGGCAACCTATTTTATTTACCCTCTCAAAGATAAGGAAGTCTCCCATAAAGGCAGTTTTCTTTGGAGGGCTTTGATATATTTGGTGGTGGTGATGTACTTCTGTGATCCACTTCATAACGCTGCCTACATGTATTTTTGAGGAGTTTTTTACGGATAGCTCAGAACAGAGTGACCCTAATAAGATCAGTCAGAAAATATTAATTCAGTGAAATAATATGTTGATATTTGAAGGTTATTTCTCTTATCAATCTCTGAATTCAGCAGGTTTGTCCTATGCTTGAAAATTCTGCCATGCTCCTCAATTACAATTTCCCCCCAAAAAACCCTTTACTGGGTATGGAGTTGGTGCTGTGCAGCAACCTGCACTGGTGGGAGGTGGTCTCGATTTCCTAAACCTGAGGGCCTTCCTTCTCTGCATTTTCGTAGTTGGAAGGTGTTAGAGATTAATGAAAGTAGTGTCGTCTCTGTGACTCTGTGCATAATAGTCCTTTGTGTAATTTCAGTCAGTCTGTAGAGCACATTACAACAGCACTAATTGTACATGTCCCCTGGATGCTAATGGAGCCATACTCAGTTTTACATTAAAATCTGATGAGGGCCTTGATAGACATACTTCACATAATCACCTAGATTAGATAACACAGAACCATGTCCAGATTGGTCTTGAATGTCTCCAGAGAAGGAGACTCCACAACCTTTCTGGGCAGCCTGTTCCAGTGATCCATCACCCTCATTGTGAAAAAGTTTCTTCTTACATTCACATATCTAAAATATACCAAATGCATATAAATATATAGTAAACTAAAAGGAAGCTGAAGCCATAATGCAACTTGAAATTCAGGCTTCAAGAAATACACATATTCGTTAGAGTACTGGCAGCTCTTTGATATGCCCTGGTTTATCAATCAGCTCCTTAAGATTCAGAAATAAAGATTTTGTGAGAATTTTTTTTTTATAAAATGCATAAATTGCATAGTGATCAAGTATTTTCTCTGCATTATTATTATTCCCATTCTTTCGAAATTATGTCTCTGTAATCCATTTGAGCACTTTGTTTGCTTAACTGCTTAACTAACAAAATTATGTTAGGTTATAGAAATTATAGATGTGATCTGCTCAGGTAGTGACTCTGGCAGTCTGATTAGCCACATTGTGTCATGATGTGCTATGGTTTGCTTTATTCTTTATAATTATTTTTCTTTATTTGTATTTATAAGGTACGGATAACTCAGCAACCTCCAACTGGAACTGTTATGAAAAATAATGAGACATTCAGTGGTAATTTTTGGCTAGTATTTATGAAGAGACACATTTTCTTAGGAGGAAAAGAGTTTTCTAATTTATGATCATCATGTTAGAATGTTTAAAAACAAATAAACAGACTTGTTGAAATATAAAATCAATTTGCAGACACAAAATAATAACTTTATTTCTCTGAAAAAACATGTTTTGGTAGGTTATGCAGCAGATGCAAAAGCCAAGGATCAATTTCAATAAATAAATTAAAAAACCCTATTTCCACAAAGTGAGTGTAATGCTTTTTAAGTAATTCCTACCTTACAGTCTTAGGTAGGAAGTAAAATCTATATCAGTAAGGTAAAACAGGATATGGCATAACTTTATGCAATTCAGTTGGTTTAGATGTGTTGCAACAGAAGGATCTTAACATATTTATTATCTTAATAACATAATCTTAAGAAGATCTTAATGTATTTATTTCACAAAAGGTATTTAATGCTGCCTTCATTTTGATATCTTTGCAGTGCTTTCTAGACAGTTGTTAAATGTTGTGTCCATTTTACTCTTTCTTTCATCTTGTCCCTGAGCTGAAAATTGATTGGATAGTGCAGTGTTTGCTTTTGGTCAGATTTGTTTTTTAAAGAAATAAATTCATTTTAAAATGGGTAAGCTGGATGTTAGAGAAGGTCAGGACAAGAAAGATATTATGCATTTGGACAGGGAGGGTGGAAATGCTTGTGATGACTCATAGTTCCTGATGGATCTCATGCCTCAGTTTGGAACTCGCCTTCCAAAGACCTTTCATTCTCAGCCCAAACAAGCTGTACTTTTGCATTAGGTATTAGGTTAGAAAAATCCCAAGTATTTGGTGTTGATTGGTATCTTCTCCCATTCTTTAAGTGGTCTTTAATATTAGCTTTGTCACAGGTCACTGAGTGTTTGAAGGTAAAGACTTGATTTCAAGGAGGAAGCCAATGTAGAGTGTGAAGAGCAGGTGTGATGGATTTGTTGTAATCCATGTTGCTGAAGTTCTGTACTGACAAATATTTTTTAAAAGCATTAAGCATTATTGAGGTGCAGACAGGAGGTACAAATATTGCATGCAGGTTAGATGAAACTGGAAAAGTTTTCTCTCACATGAGGATGACAAATATATAATGTATTGCTGAAGCTGTACAAGGGTTTGGTTAACAAAAGAAATATCACAGCAGGCCTAAGCTGTGTACTAAGATGATCACTGATCAGCACCAGCTGTAGGGCTTAATGCTATGAAATACAAGCACAGATATATGCTATCTCCAAGCTCCTGACAAATCTGTGTCATTTTCTCAGTTCACTTAGATTCTGGAAATATCTGGAGAGGCCTTTCTGACAGTGTAAATTAAGAGTATGGGGATGGATGTGCAGTTTCCTGTTACTGTTGTTTGGAGGGAATGATTTAAATAATTTCAACACATTCTGTTTGGATCTCTGCCATACCTTTGGACAGATGATCACGCTGGAAGATTGGGAAGATGAGAATGGATATCTGCTCACTGACAGCGGATCTTCTATCAATCTCAAGTTTGTCCTGTCCACTGTTCTGGCCTTGATCCCAAATGTTTTAGATCAAGGGTATTGCCTTCAACTGAATGAGTTATATTGCTCTCTGGCTATCATTTCAGACCTGTTCAGATTTGATATATAGGGTAATGCTAAGACAGAATTTTCCTATCCAAGGATTTTTTAAGTGTTGGTCCAAATACTGTGTGCCCCGGGGAAGAAATGAATATATCTTCCATAACATAAACATGAGTTATTTCAGTCATGAGTGGCTGCAGTTTCTTGTGAGATTCTTCCATCAGCTAGGCAGCTAATCCATTTGTGAATCTTTTGGGGAAGGCTCCTTTACAATTTCCAGTATTCTTTAAGCAGTTCAAGCTCTTCAAACATTCCAGGAGTGTACAAGAGGAACTGGACTACTTAAGAAACCCTAAGTATATGTGGTGATGTCACCAAAATAGGATGATAATTCTTCACATTAATGGATACTTGTGAAGTATTTCACATATCAAAACATAGATACCAAGTACCTTATACCTCAGCCAGTCAAATTTTCAGGCTCTGGCCTCGATCCAGAGACCTCTGAAATAAGTCTTTTCATTGACCTCATTGGACTTCGTAGTCATAGAATCATAGAGTCATAGAATGATTAGAGTTGGAAGGGACTCCCAGAGGTCATCCAGTCCAACTCCCTCACAAGAAGCAGGGACACCCTCAACTAGATCAGGTTGCTCAGGGCCTCATTCAACCTGGCCTTGAACGTCTCCAGGGATGGGGCATCCACCACCTCTCTGGGAAACCTGTTCCAGTACTCCACAACTCTTGCAGTAAAGAACTTTTTTCTAATATACAATTACTTTTTCTAATATCCAATCTAAATCTCCCCCCCTCTATTTTAAAACCATTATCCCTTGTCCTGTCACAACAGGCCCTACTGAACAGCCTCTCCCCCTCTTTCCCCATCTATCAGCTGTCCAGATAGCAATGATTTCATACATTGTGCCAATGAAACTGCTCTTTCTGTGACTTATGCCAGCTCGCAGGGGAGGCAGCAATAGCATATACCACTTCAGTAAAGTAAGAGAAATGCTGCTTTCAGTTGAAGTTACAAATGAGTAACAGGTAAATAACAATAGTAACCCTTGAAGATCGTGGTTACCCAAGACTCTAATGTTAACATGGTCCTTTTCAAAGCAAAAAATCAAACCAACTGACTAAAGTAGTAGAATAGGTTGATGATAAAATGTTGCTTCATAGTAGATGAAAATCCTTCTAAATCACTGAGATCAAACTTGTCATAATTTTAATGCCTTGTATGTCTTCTAGTCAAGCTCCAAGTTGACTGTTTTGTCCTTCTAAACTTGGTAGGTTCAGAACGTGAAGCACTGTTGCTCCAAAATGAGTGGGGACAGTGTGTACCTACTCAGTGTATGCTACCAGCTGCTCAGAGACAGGTCACATTTGGTCTGGAGTGGGCGTGGCAGGATTAGCCATGTGCTGTGCATTATTGAACCAACGCCTGCAGCCAGTGCCACTTGGCATGGCCTCTAACACTTTACTGTGACCAAACACATCTGAGACAAAAGCTGTTTTCTTTCCATTTATATGAAGTGTCAGGAGAATGGCTTTCTTGTGAAATCTAAATATATGGACTAACAGCATCAAGAGGAAAAAAAAATTATTGACATAACTCTTTTTCTTACAGTACTGGTGTCTGCAGATGCCACTAAAGTTGCTGCTTTCTCTTCTTTCTGCAGATTAATTGGGAGTATTTGTCTCAGTCCAGTGGTTAGCAGTAAGAGAAACAAATATGTCCTGACAACATAATGACAGACACAAAATGTTTTGCTAAATTTCCTGTACACCTCAAAGACATGTAAGGATTATGTGGTCTACTGATCCCATAACCACCTGCAAGTGTTTTAGTCGGGCAGTCTAAGTGCTGTTACATTTTGTTTTTACATTCCTTACAGTATTTGCAATACATTTAAAAAATAATAATAATAAACTTGTTTTCATCTTTTAAAAAACCAAACGTCTCCCTTCAGGAAGCTTGTTTACTATTTTCAATACTCATCATTATATTTGGTTCTCTTTCCAGAGTACACACAACATGTCTGCAGAATGTTCCCTAACCAAGTGGAAATAGATTATTTTAACAAATGGGGCCTTACTCACCAAAAATGACAGCTCATATCCCATGTAAAATAAACATAGATGGGCAAATTCTCCACCCCAGCTGGGTGAGCACTGCAGTATGATGGAAGCTGGGACAGAACCTTCCTTACTTCCCTCAGGCCTACAAGGACAAAGGATAAATAACAATATTTAACATTGAAGTATGTGTGTTTATACATCAATATCATCCTTTCTAAGGCATATAGTGTTATTGTTTAATGATATGTATAGAGCTTATTGGTAAAACAAGTCAAGATACAATTCCAAGCAACACCTTAATAATGCTGTTATTTCTCTGTGATTTTACTAGCAGGAGTGTACATGGCTGACTCTTCCTAGTTTCTTACTCTTTAAGAGATGGTTGAATTCTAGGGAAGTTATTGTACATACCTGAGCAGGCTGGATTCCTTGTGCCAAAGTATTTACAAGCTTGGGAAGGCAACTGACCTGGATCTCTCCTTGTCTGCGTGCATAGTGTATTTCAAAGCTTCGAGACCAAAGCTCCTAGAGGGATGGCTTTCAGAGAGCACTGTTTTGGGGAAGTTCTGTTGGGTGAAGAGGATGATCAGGCAAAGTGTTCTCAGAAGCATTTCACTTTCAGTTCACATAAGGAAATGGTTAGTGTTATAGTTGAGAGTATCTGGGAGAATGGATTTGAAGGTAAATGATCTGGTGAAATATTATGAGCAGAAAGTCAATCTTGTGTTTTGTTAGTGTAATATTAGGAGAATATCACTATACTAATGATTCCTAAATCTCCCTGTATGTTGTCTATAAATACCTACTCCCATTTCATTTATGTGTGTCCTATTGTGAAAGCCACTTTTAATGCCGTGGAAGAGTAATTATACTAGCATAACATCACTAGCCATTAAAAAAAAGACTGATTATTTAATCTGCTAATACACATATGTTACATACAATAGCACATAGGCTATTCAGAGTCCTAGTAAGATCACTTTCCACAATGAAATGTATTGCTAATAAACAATTAGATGAGGAGGGAATACGATTGTTGGTATACAGTGATGATTCTTTTGAATTTTCTATATTAAAAGTGATTTAACTTTAAGTATGTAGGCATCTATGACAAATTAAGGTGCCTGAAAATATTTGCTGAGGTGACTGTTGTTATTTAGACTGAGAAAAAAGGATTTACAAAGGTGTACAAACAGAAGTGTGTATTTTTTCAAACCTATTTGTTACACGTTCCTTTGAGACAGTTAAAACAACAATATGTAGCTTTACTCATGGTGTGGCTGTTTGCCTCGCCTTTGTAATTTTCTGAAAAGAAACAGGCAAACAGGCTTTATAATGCTTGAATTATCCAGATTCTGAAAACGTTAACCAGTTCATGTTTGCAAGCAAATCTATCACATACTCCAGAGATGAATATAGCTGATTGCTCAGGAATTGGGATTTGACAGGACTGAAATGGAATGTAAAGAACAGAAAGGGATCATATTAAGCCTAAGAACTGTTTTACTTGTTTGATTGCCAATGTCTTACTGATAAACTTTTGTTGCAGTATTTCCTATAGTGGAAAATATTTCCTACAGGAAGTAAGTCAGGTAGATTCGTTACATATTCAGGGTCAGAAAGAAACTTAAATATGCTTACCACATTGTAAGTTCAGTGATAGTTGTGTCACATTTTGGGTTTGATAAGAACAGCTGATGTATTCAAAGAACAGGAACTAAAGCAGGAGCTCAAACTACGCAGAGGCCGAGAGAAAACATGAGCAAGTCCATAAGGGAGTCAGTGCTGTGGAAAGATAGTGGACCATGAAGGATGTCAAGGCAGAAGCCATTGTGTGGAGGAGGAGATAGTACCAGAGACAGAAAACTTGAATTTCCCAAACTAATGCCTTTAAACAGAGATATTTTTTGTCCAGTGCAGGGGAAACTGTGCTAAAAGAGATGGAAGTTACATATTTTTGTATGTTTAGAGACTTTGAGTATTGAACTATGAATATTTAATTTAATTTTAAAATATAAAACCTCTGCATTCACAGTATTCCAAGACTCCGTGTTCACATCAACACTGCATTTACAGTGAATTTCCAATGTTACCCAATTGCGGAGTTACAAAAACTCAAGAATGAATTCTTCTGAGTAATGCTATACTGTGGGTCAGTGTAATAGAAAGGCCTGAACAACTGCTTTCCATCAAAGATTAAACTGCCTATCGATACGGTTCAGTAGTAGCAATGTAAAGGACAGTTACTGTTCATTTTCCGGGGCTGGATTTGTTCACGCAACATTACTTTTTGTAATGGAGCACTAAAGAAATGTAAAACATCAAGGGAGGTAGGAGGGAGCATGATCTCTTTCCAATCCTTTCTCCTCAGGGACTGGAAGAAATCAGCACCTGTACTCTTATTGATTGCAAAGCATTTGTAAACCTCTGATGTGGTGCTGATCAGGTAGATCCTATTTCTGTTTTTCTCTTGGAGAAGTGTCTGTAATCCTACAGATTCCATCCAAAATTGTAAAGGACCACAATGACAGCTAAAAAAAATGGATTATTTATTGTTCATGCAAGATGCCACGTTGTATTGAAGTTCTGAACATTCAGGGAAGAATTTTGGTACTTCATGGGGGGAAAATTAAGGCAGAATTTCACAGTAGCAGTCATAATGGCAGATTTTCTCAGAATTACAAGATTTAGGCCTGTCTCTTCTATTTGTTTTCAAATAAAAAACACTAGTTGTCTATTTAAAGGAAAAAAATGTTAAAAGCTGTTCAGCTATATGTGCCACAGATTTCCCATGAATTTTCTTTGGTGCTTTGTTTCTGTTTTGACTTCAAATTGGAGTGTGGTTTTGTATTGTATTCCTTCCCTTTTGACTGAAATCTGATGACTTACCATTTTTGTCGTTTCCATCTTAAGATTCTTGCTGCATGTTTATATAGATATTTTAAAAACAAAATGCATAATTTTACCCATAGTAAATTTACTTGAAGGCACCTTTTTTTTTCTGTTGGCTTAGCAGCAAGCTAAAAGCTTTTGTTTTAGTAATGACTTGAAAAAAATTCCCAATTATTTTTGAGGTTTTGAGCATTTCATGTACAGTTTCATGATGATGAGTTTAACTTTTTCTAACATTGCTAAATATCACTAATAAGTAAAAATATACTGTCAGATACATTTTCAAGTCTCTCCAGATGCTTTTTCCTGCCTTTTATGTGGTATCTGCATGTGATTTAAACACTCACATTTGCATTAGTTCACAAAATGTGTCTGTTTTTGCTCTGTTCTTCTCCCTCTGGAATTGAAATCAGGGCACTGTGGTGAATCAGGTTTAGATATTCACAGTTCTAGAATACCCGTGTGAACTTCAGCCCGCAGGATTGATTGTGTACATGATCATTATCAAACATGAAGTTCTATGGATTTGTTCACTGTAGCCTTTTACTAGATCTGAGTTGAAGATCTCTGAACATAGAAGCTATGGGGGCATCACTGTGGCTCTAGGCTTCAGATTGGCTCTGTGTCTATGTCCAAGAAGATCTTTAGATACTGTAAGGAAGCTGCAGATGCAGACACAGCTTTCTGGTGTGCCAGAAATTCCACTGATGGAGAAATGTGTTATTCTAATCATAGAAAGTTGATAGCTTAAAACCTCTAGCATTTTCTGCACTGTTTTATCAGACGTGTCTCAGGCTGTGTACCTGGGTGTAAATGGAGGTGCCCAGAGTTGGATCTTTGACCCCTGTGAATGCTATGCCATCAGTAAGGTGTGAGTGCTGAGATCCTTAATTATTTCTGATCTGAGCTCTTCCAGACAATGATGAAAATAACTGTACTGAAAAACAGCTACAGTGTCCCTTTTTTTCCATCCAGACCTCTCTCATCCATAGCTGTTTCTCTTTAACACTTGGATGCAATCTACTTCAGGGGAAATCTTGTCTCAGACAGTAAGACAACTAGGAAAAAAAAGTAATAAACCACAAAAGTACACTGAACTTGAGCTGAGGATGTTGGGGTCTGATTCTTCAGAGAAAAAAATCTTTCAGGTCTGAAGGGGAAAATGTAGTGTTTGTACTATGCTTTCATCCTCTTGAGGAAAAGAAACCAGGTTTTTGCTTATTAATCAGGCTGAACTGAGGAAGACTGTGCAGTGTTTTCACAGAAGTTACTAAGAGTAAGCAGTTAACTTGGTTACACTGGCAGCTTGTACAGTGCTTGTGTACATATAAGCCACTCCAAAAATTTATCAAGAAATCTTCAAATTAATTCACAGGAGAAGTTAAATATTAATGCAACAGTAAACAGTCTGTTGACTTGCTGTGTGGCTCATTAGTTAGGAGTATAGCAGCAGTATTGAAACGCCGATAGTTGCAAGAAATGTATGCTAAGCCTAGTGTGCTCTCAGCAAAACAGCCCTTTATCTGAAAGGGATCATACATAGTGACTTTCACAGTAATTTGCAAAACGAAAGGCCAGGCAAAATTCATGTTGTTCTCTGACCATCCAAGGCATTTTTAACTTTGTAGTGTGTTCTGTAGCATGGAGTATGGTTATGTTCATTCAGTAGCTAGAGGATGACCTTCTGGTTTTAAGTCAGTAGTCTTTCTGTTCTTTCTTAGCACAGATGAGGTTGGACAGCACCTCTGCACATTGCTAAATGCCTAACCGCTTTGCTCAAGGCTGGGTCAAATATGGTCAGTATTTCAGGGTCACATGCCTAAGCAGGTTTTGAGTCTCTCTCTGAATGGAGTCTCCACAGCCAGGCTGGGTGACCTGTTCCACTGTTTGACCATCCTCATATTAAAAGAAAAAAATGGTTTTCCTTTAAATAACATTTCCTGTATTTCAATTTGTGCCTGTTGGATCTTGCCACTGGCCACCGCTGAATCTTGTCCTTTCACTGGCACTCTTTACTCCCCACCGCTATCAGGAGTCGTGCCTGAAAGGAAAGACAGGAGAGAAACTTCTCTTCGTATCTGGCCAAACCTCTGATGGCAGGACACTGACCGGGAACTGGGATGAAGTCATTCTGTAGAAGGGGCAGGGGAGGTAGATGTTGTTCACCAGACTGGACCATGACAGCAGGACACAGCTTTTTGCAGAGCATAAACATTGGTCAGGATAAGGTCCTTTAGATCCAGTGCTGTGCATCAAGAGGAGGAGATGGCTACAACAAAGGACATCTTGGGCAAACCTTTTGCTGAAGAAGCAGCCAGACACTATTTGTACTTGATGGAAACAGGGAACTTTCTAGGTATTTTTTTAGGTAACAGGCCAGTGACTTTTTTTTTAAATCACTCTGTGTAGGTTGATGAAGGTTCAGGAACGTGACCCTGCATTGCAGTTGCATGAAATTGCATTTCCAAAGGTTTTGTCTACTGAGATACACACACAGAGGGCACATTTTAATCTTGGAGAAAATAAGAGAAAGTGACAAAATATTTCTTAATTTATGTGTTTCAAGTTTTCTTTAGTTTCCAGGTTAATGCTTTAGAGATCATGATGAGGTAATGTTAATAAATCATCTTGTATATAGAATTCTGTCTCCTCCATATTGTGACAATGAACCTGGAAATTTAGATGAAAATGAAATCCTAATGATTAATTCCTCATCTTTAATTCAGTATGTGTTCTTGAATATATTCTTATTTTGTATTGCTTTTACTAATACCACTTCAAACAAATTGACAACCTGATTTTATTTTGATTTCTTATTGGTTGTCAGTTATGACCTTATCTAGATGATTATATTCCATCAGTTAACACGTCTCTGATTCTCTGTTGTCTGACATTAGTGTCCATGTTAGCAGGGGATAAGCAATATAGGAAAAAGTGAGATCTTCATTTGATATTTTCACTAGAGATTTACACTTTATTAAATTACCGAAGTAGGACTTCATGTGTTTATTGAGTTATTCAGTTTTCAGGAAAATGTCCTCTCTGGTAGTTTATTTTATATAAAGCTTCCTTATACTTTTGTTTTATAGTAACATTCAGACACCTGAATTAATAGGAATTTAAGAATGAGTGAAATTAAGAATTTGGCTTGATTTGGTTGTTGATTAGTGAGGAAATTTTCTTGCCTCGTTGAAGTTATACTATCTTCTGAATAAATAACCAGCTTCATAATGGGCTTTACCAAACTATGGATCACTGTCTTGTGTTAAACACCTATGGCAGTTTCTAAATCCCTTCATGGATTGGAAGATGTGTTGGATTTTATGTGAAACTGACTATTTCTTAAAATAAGTGACCAAAAATACAGCAAAATCTTCCCAGGCTCTGGAGCTGTTTTTTATTAGAGCAAAACTTATTCAGACTGAGACAATATTTTCAATAAAGCTGGTTTGATCTCCTGAGCAAGAAAGAAATACTCTAAAGTTCTGAAAATAAATCTCTCCCCCATGCCATGCCCCATGCTCTTGAAAGGGGGTCTCTGCAGAGTGGTCTTGCTTCCTGTCCTCTCAACTCACAAATCTGCTTGAATCTAACATGGTCCATGCAGCCTTCTTGGGCTCCTCATGTTCCTGAAAGCTCAGCAAAAGCCATGGCTCTGGTATTTACCAAGAAAACGTAAGCAAAACTTTCATTTCTGGCTAGGGTTGGGCTCTTGTAGCAGAGCATCATTTACAGTAAACTGGGAACAAACAGGTGGCACAGGTCTGACATCCATCAAAATTCTGTTGGTTCATTATGTCATGTTACGCTTGGCTTTCCTCTTCTTCCCCATGATCTGTCTGGGGAAGCTCTGCCTTTCACTGGGCTTAGCTCCAGTACTGTAGGAGCTCAGAAATATGGGAGCTGTTGACTGCTTGGTGTTGAGGCTGAAAAGGTTAACTACAGTTTCAGAGGTCTTCCAGAACTGACTAGTTCGTTACACTGAATTTTGTGAAACATGATGCCNAAAACTTGCATAGCTTCAGAAATAGTTCTCAGGTTTTTTGAACTGCATCCATCATGACAATTATAGACTCAATTCCAGTAATTTGTGTTACATATGTTTTTCCTGCAAGGAAATGCAGGAAACTGTATGTATTGTTTTAAAAATTGCTTTCTTAAATATGTAGTTGTCTTTCCTGGTGACCAAAGGAGATAGATTTAATCTGCATCCAGACATCAGTATGTTTTGCTGTAACAAATCAGCAGAGCTAAACAAAGCACCATATTACGAAGTTGTCCTGGTCATTTCACATATAGTCTCATGAAAATATTCTCCCATTGGGTTTTTAAAAATTATTTATATTTTGCGTTCATTAAAAATACTTACCTTGAACTGAAAAGAAATCTTAAAATCAGCTTTTAAGTATGTATGTCGTATGTTCAACTTTTTGTATTTGCAAATATTGATTCCTAAGGGAAGAAATAATGCTGACATCATTTTAATTCGTTTTAGTGGCTCATGCTGGCACATGAAAAAATTCTCTTTCCCTATATCTTGTTAATGTGTATTGCTAGATAAGCCAGAGGTGCATTTTTTAAAAGCCTTTTTTCTTTGTAACCTGCCAAAATGGCTTTTGTAATGTTCCGTGCCTACTGTGCCTTACAGAGACTCCTACTAGGCTATACTTTGTAAGTAGAAAGCCAAGATGGCTCTTGTTTAATTGTTACTGATTCTGAAATTTCAGCTTGAAGTGAGAGTCAATTACATTTTCCATTTTGTACCTCAGTAATGAGGATCATGGAGATTGGTTGTGCCTTTAATAATATCCATACAACTCTACTGCCATCGTATTCTGCTCTTGGTAGCATCTGGATTGGATTAACGCTGCAGCTAATCCTGAATGTGGTCAATGGTTTTGCTGTGGTGAGGTTTTAGATGTGATCAGTCTCTTATCTAGTGTGCTCTCTGATTATTAACAACCACAAAAATGTTAGTTGAATATATGATTTAGGTGTCCCAAAGTTATCTGCTTCTAGTCTCTACAGTGGAAATCCTAAATGTTCATTTTATACACTGAAGTTTCCTGCACAACACACACACTCAAAGCTGAATCCAAACAAGGTGCTGGCTAATTAAGGAGTGTCATACAGCTAGAAAAAACTAGACTAGTGGTACAGTGTGTCCAATTCAGACATGCTTTTATCAAGGTAAATATGTTTCTGTAGAAGTTTATGTGGCTGTAAATTACTCCTTGTAGTGTGTGAGCTAACTTGTTTGAAGGTTGATTAAGGATCTCTGAACTGTGTCGTAATTTGCAGAACATACATTTCAGGACTTTGCTGGCCTCGGCAGATTCCTTCTTCAGAAAAGAAGCCTTTTTGCCAGAGGAAAGCTGCACTCATTCGTATTTGTTTTGAAGTGGAGCTGGAGGAGAAGGCTGGGTCTTGAATAGCTTAGTAGTTAGGACTCTCTCCTTGGAGGTTTGAATTCTGTCTGTTTGATGTGAATGCATAAATTCCCACGACTCCCACACAAACAAGGCTGGAAGACCATCATGCTGTCCCTTGCTTGCTCTCACCAGTTTAATGGTGGGTTCCTTTCTCTGCAATGGCTTAGCATCAATTCTATTGCAGCGTGAAGCCTGTGCAAAGGGTTGGAGACTAGGTCACTCTCCTGGGAAGAGAGACGTTTGGCTTTTTGAATGTCTGTAAGCTTAAGGGACTATGGAACCCAGTCCTCTCACTTGCTGAGCCCTGCAAGCATTAAGGTGTTTCCTGTGAGTTGGAGATTCCCACCCATCCTTTTAAAAGACAGTGAGCAAGTCTGCATTCTCTGAGGAACCGCATCTTGTCAGTGTGCTCTTGGTACTGTTCAGTAATGATTAATGTTTTGGGTGCCTCAGGGGACCTACACATTCCTTTAATAAATTTCTAGATCCTCTCTTGGGAGGAATGTGAGAAATAGGTGCTGAGCTATTTAGGCTGGGGCAGTTTGAAGCATGTACAAAGCAAACACTTAGGAAACTTTCAGGTCAAACAGGAGAGAGAGTGGTAAGTTTAAGCACCCTCTGGAGTAAGAAAATCTTACAAAGTATTTTGGATTTAATTTTGAACGTCTGGGCCTCAGGTCTAAGTCAGTCCTGTTTCAGAAACTTGCGTTCTGTGCTGAGTGGGGCTGATGGTCTCCGAAGACAGTTGTAGTTTTCTAGATACACACAGGAAGCAAAAACGTTAGCGAGTATGAAGGCACTCTTTGTATTTACAAGTTTATAAGTTACTTGTGTTTTTGCTATTTTATGGTAGATCAAGTTACTGATTTTGATGCATTTTATTTTCCTGATACTTGATTTACAGATTCCCTTTTCTATTTAATGCTCTCTTCTTGGAAACAAAAAGTTCTGGACATGCAAACTTCAGATGGCTTGGTGTTACCTGAAAAATACTGAGGAGTTTAAGAGTGTAAACTGTCAGGTGTTCTTAAAGAGCTAAAATATTTAGCATTCTCACATAGGCATCTTAGTAAATTAATCAGAAGGTGCACAGTATCAGTTCTCACTTGCCTCCTCTTAATGTTTTCATAGCTATTGCTTTGCAGAGACGTTTTACTCAACTTTACATATCACAGAAAAAGCAACATGAAGATTTTAAGATTGACAAGGAGAAAATTTCTTCATCAGAAGACTTCTTTCTACTTTTTTGGAGCAGCACTTACACCCTGGACTGAATCACTCTGGAGTGATTAAATTAATCTGTCTGTCTACTTCAGAAGCTATTTCCCATGAATTCACACCCATTCACACGATCTCACTGCATGAAAGCTCTCACCTTTGAAAAGCAAAGTTCAAAGTTGAGTACATTTTCCTGACTGGAACAATTTGCAGCTCAGTTTCCCTGGTTGGGAGATGTAATATCTCATTGTCTGGTTCCCACTGTTTCAAAGGTATCTAAAGAGTTTTGGTTTTAGACCTTTCCCTTCCCCTGCTCTTGTCACCTTAATGATCCTGTCTTTGGTCAGTGGAAATCAGCTGCTATTTATTCAATTTCTGCAACACCCACTTCATGGGAATCCGTGTACTGTAAGCTCTGCCCATGGCTTTAGAAAAATAA
This sequence comes from Heliornis fulica, assembly GCA_013399135.1. Lineage (NCBI taxonomy): Eukaryota > Metazoa > Chordata > Aves > Gruiformes > Heliornithidae > Heliornis > Heliornis fulica. Next base: position 716,244 of record VXBZ01008231.1, read on the forward strand.
ATCTGTTCTGCTTTGGGAACGCCAAATATGACTGGCTCAGGTCAGACCTAAAGGAAGCAGGAAAAGAGCAACAGTGAGCAAGGAAACATTAGTATGAAAACAATTTTGTGTTAATAAATCATAGAGTGTTTGGTGAAATTAATTAAACAATATGTCCTGAGCACATTCAGAGAATGAGTTGGTAGACAAAATATCTCTGTGAAGGTGAAATAAGTTCATAATCTAAAGTGTTTTCAGGAATGTCTGTTCTATACACAAGGAAAATAGGGAAAATGGAAAGTAAGTTGAGGTTTGTGGGCAGCCATAACATACTGTATTTTACTGTTACATTAGAAGAAACCAGCAACACTTTTAAGCCTGTAATCCTGTCATCAGGTGATAGAGACACAAATTCTTGGGTCTCATGGATAGGAAGATTGATCTGATACCGAGAGCTTTTCTGTTTTTCCCACTATACTGGAGGCAGTAAAACAGTTTTTGCTGCAACTTCTTTCTTGTACCCTTAGAGGATGTAATGCTTTAACAAATGTGAAAAAAACTTCTATCCTTTTTGGTCCTGGCTATATTTTTACTGCCATGCTGAGAATTTTGAAAACAGCAGATATTATCCAACAAAATACACTCCTGAATATGCTGACACCGTAGCTTCAGCTTTGTAGTTCAAAGGAAAAAAAAATCTAAAATAAACTCATACAATTGAGTATGACAGTGTATAACTATGAAAGTATTTACATGTTTTTCTACAAATTAAGTGTAATTATGCTTTCAGACTGTAGTCATCTAGGCTTTTGCTATAGTACAATTTAACCTTTTTCTCTTATTCTGTCTGTTTTCTACAGTTTTCTATTGGTTGTTCTGTAAAATAAGCCCAAGATTTTCTCTTTATCTACTTTTTCTTTCTTTTTTTTTTTTCTTTTTTTTTTTTTCCTTCCTGCTGCACGAGACTCATTTAGGCCAGAACTATATTTGTTTAAAATTTATCTGTGTGTGTTCTTGCCAGTCTTTAATGAGTACATTAAGGCTTACTATTAAAGCAAAGAACAAACAAAATCATATTCTAAAACATCCTGTTCTGGCCTGTGCTGCTTGGCATATAACATTTAGGCAGGATTCTTTCTGCCCGATCTTTGCATTAGCTGCTCTAGCTAATGGAGGATGATGTTACTTTCCATTAAGTAAAGGAACTACAGAACAACAGTCCTCTCTTTCAATGTTTTTGGTGGAGAAGTCAGTATTTGAACAAGGACAACATGAATGGTTATTACAGAGGCTTATGTCACACAGCCACATCATTGCTGTGTGATGGGCAGGGATGAGTAAGGGGAGACAGGAGTTAGATGGTGGTACAAAACCTTAAGATATGGATTTGAGTGGTGGGAGAACATTCGACACCAAACCTCCAGTGCTGTAATAAGCTCAGGTGATGTTGTCTTCTACTCTGTGTCAAGTGTTAAATGTTATTAAATGCTTTGGATGAAACTGTTTCAATAATACACTATAAAATAGTATTTTTGCTTTGTCAGAGTCTGTTTGTTAGCTTAAGAATTCCTTTTAACTGTTCCTCTAGCAGAAAAGAGCATTAAAATAAATCCCAGAGTATTAGAATAGGTTAGAAACTTTCCGGTGCCATTAAAAGTAAATGCTAATTTCTTTAACATTTTACTAGAAATGCTTGGATTTGATTCGTTTCTATCAAGCCATAGCCCCAAAGGAATGCTTCCAGGACTTTTACTTGATTTCTCCTGAAGTCAGTGACACTGAGTACCTTGGGATATGATACCTATTGTCTGGGGCAGATACATCTGGTGAGCGCCTCGTGGGGCCAGAGACCACCAGAGCCTTGTGCAGCTGTTAGTGAAACGGATGTGCTGCTTTGTCTCAGTGCGGAAGTTGACAAAGGATGAGTAATAGAGCATTTCATTTAACCTCACTGGTGGATGGACACTGGTCATTTGGTTAAAATGAGATTAAAGCACAAATTTCTCGGACTAAGGAAAGCTCTCTCTGTACAAAATTTGCTTCTGTGAGAAGAACATATTTTTCATTGACTAGTTGAAAATCAAGCGTCTGAATTTCCTGCAGACTTGGATGCACTCTGGATTTTGACTGTGTGTAATTTTCTTGAATATTTTGGATATGGTCTGAAGAGGCACGAAGGGACCTCTAGATGAGAATAAAGTACATTAAGGTTTTATTGCACGAACTCGAATACCTGAATCAATTTTAATATGTAAAACTCTCGCTAGGTGATTATTAAAAAACGCTGCAAGGAGGAGGGGAGAATTTTCCTGTTTCTTTTTTTACTTACAGATTTGTGTATTGCAGAGCAGTGTGGAAGCAGAATTATCTTCTTTTTTTTTTCCTTTTTATTTTATATTTGTATGTTCCCAGTTTCAAACAGGGGCAATGTTTGAATCTGGACTGTCGTATAAATGTTCCACATTTTAAATTTGATGTTAACACTTGATGAATCCACACTTTCTTAATTTTTTTTGGATGGTGGTAGTGATGTTTTATTCTAGACCAGTCACAACTGTAAGTTACTACAAGCAAATGAAAACTGTGAGGAATGATTTTCAGGAAATATTTTTGTAGCAACTATTTGCTTCTCCCTCTCCCCACCTCCCACCCCCCACTCCCATCCAGTCTGTAAGATCAATGTCTCTTCATTGGTTTCAAAAGCTCATACGTTTGGGGGAATCAGGGACAGGGGTGGGGGGGTTCACAGCATACCAATCATAAGGACAAAGATAAATGAAATACTCTTTCCTTTGAAAGCAGTATGTTTGAAAGCTGGATCATCTGATGTTAGCAAATGGGACAGAACCAGGACAAATGATGGAATCAAAGCTTTACATCCGTAGCACAACCCTCAAAATAAATAAATCTGGAAGAGTGCCAGCGTGCCTGTACTTACTTGCAGGAGACTCTTTGCAGCCCCCTTGTTCCTATTCCTTGTGCTGACAACTTCCAGCTGTGTGGAATATTTAAAACAGGATAATATGAGCCTACTGCCAAACCAAGGGCTCTGTAGTGAGCCCAATGTATCGGTTACATCGATAAGGAGAGCTGAGTAAAGACGTGGGTAACATACACTTTCCTAAAAATTTTAATTATATTTAGAAAGCTGAGAGGTTTTTCAAGTTTTGAAAGCAGTTTGGTAAAAAACCCCAAAATCATCTGCTCAGCACCTTTTTGTGATTTCTCCTAAAGAGGGTCTGTGGTGATTTGTCTTATCAGCTAATTTATCAGCACTTAAGAGTTTCCCTTTAAAGTATCTATCAATTATTTCTCATACTAGAAACAGCCCTTGAAGTTTTAAGCGGCTTCTCTAGAAATCCATATTTATAGCCAAACCCCTTTCAGAAGTCTTCAGGTTCTAATGTAAACGGAGTCACATACTGAGATCCCCTTTGAAATCCTTTAAAAGCTTTAAATTCCCTTTACTTCCTTTCAGCCTTCAAAGAAAGGTATTACACTGACTTAGACTTTTTTTAAATTTTTTTGTCACAATTGACCTGAGAGTTCATTACTTTCTGCACTTGAGTGCAGGAAGCACGTAATCTTTAGAGATTACGCTTGGTTGCCAACCTTAGTCTCAAATAGCCCATTAGATTTCAAAGATGACACTTGTGGACATACATATGTGCTTGTATATACATTTATTGTTCTGTTTAGTTTGTATTTGCATATGTGTGTCCATGAATCTATGTATATGCAGAGATATATCTTTATATATGTATTTGTGTGTACAGCTAGATGTATAGAAAAAGTTTTATGATTGTATTCAGTTTCAAGTTGGCACAAAAGTGTACAATTTTAGTGAGCCAGCAACTGAAAAAAAATGTTTCGCTTTTCAGCAATCCAAACATTTCATTTTCATTGGATATAATATTTTTTTGTCTCTTAAATTTCAAATTGAAAAACCCTTTCAAACATACAAATGGGATTTTTTTGTTTTGAAACTGTCAAAATGGATCACTTCAGAGACTTTAGGAACTTTGTTCTTGAAGACGACATTAATTAAAACTGTCTTTTCCTCCTTTCATTTCAACCAGCTGATGTTTTCTAGCAAAATAAATGAATTTAAAAAAATAAATCATGAACGGGTGAGCTTTACAGAGAGAATTCTGCAGTGGGGAAATAGCATATAAAGATTTTTTATAACTGTCAAATAACTTGGAGTGGCTATTTTATCTGCAATGTGACACGTTATTGGAGATAGAAAATGAAAAATATACATATAGTTAAGGTAAATATTCACATTTTAAGGGATTTAAACAAAAATAATACTCAGTGATGAATGCATAATCAATACAATGTACTTCTACAAATTTTGAACCATTTTGAGCAATAGAAAATGTAAATTTACTATCAAATATTTATTTACTTTTTGTGGCGAGCTGAAGTCATGACTGGAACGTTATTTATGTGGTGAGATTTTTTTCAGTCTTTTAGTTGGGGAAAAAAATAAAATGTATAATAATGTCTAAATTAGTTCCAAAACTTGGGGAGTGATTTTAGATTTATGCAGATCCTTAAAGATACGTTGATCCCGTGCAGTTAAAACCAGGGCTATAATAATAGTTGGGAATGTTTTAGGATTAAAAGGGTCAAGTGATGTAAACTACCATAGAGCCTGTATGTTGTCACCATTGGATGAAATATAGGCATTCGGGAGAATAGTATGGTTGTTGAATTGGGGTTGTTTTATTTTATTGTTTTCCTTCATGCCCTCCAAGTGCAGATTTTTAAGGTAATTGTATATAATTGTATATAATTATCCGTTTGAAACATGCCGACCGTATGAGAGGTCTCAGCAGCAGGAACCATAAAGTGAGCGTCCCCATAGCAGGCACAGGGACAGTGTGCCTGCAGCTCCCAGCCGTTACCGCTGCTCTTCTGGTGAATGCTTGAAAAACATTTCAAGTAATGTTGCAAGTGAAAAGGTGGAATAATTACTGTCATCGGAACATCACAAGCCGGCCCAGGTTCAGCAACACACTGCTGAGAGACCTTTTGTGAGTGGCTATCTGATGTTTACCCTTTCTGTTACAGTAAGGGCATAACATAACAAGATCTTTAAAATATATACAATTTTTGCTCAGAATCAGAAGTTTTCAGAGACTTTTTTTTTTTGTTTTGCGTTTTGCTGTGTTTGTTTTTATTTTAATCAAAACATTTTACTGCTTTCCAGCAGGTCCTGTAGCTTTTCTGGTTAGGAGGAAAAATTGATGATATAGAGTTAGATGCCTTTAATGCAATTCTACTGATTTGCAAAGTCTATCTGAAGGCTGTTCTCCCTAAGCAGTGGGAGAATCACAAGAGAAAAAAAAAGGTGGTTTTGCTGTTCCCAGCATCAAGACCCTTATACCCTGCAAGTGTATGCTAGATATTCCACAGATCCAAAATATCCTCTTTTCTTAAGGAAACATACTGTTATTACATATGGAGAAACTTTTTCACAGTGAGGGTAACAGATCACTGGAGCAGGCTGCCCAGAGAGGTTGTGGAGTCTCCTTCTCCATTCAAGACCAATCTGGACATGTTCCTCTGTGATCTAATCTAGGTGATCCTGCTCGGGCAGGGGGGGTTGGACTTAGATGATATTTCAAGGTCCCTTCCAACTCCTGACATTCTGTGATTTCTCTGAAAAATAAGTTGGAATACTTCTGGCTTTGTGTTACTCCCATGACTTGTCGGGGGGGTTTAATTTAAAAAAAAAAGTCATTAATTTCCAAGAAAAAGGTTAGTGAAGAACAGGTGTGTTTGCCAGGGAAGAATTTTTTCATTTCTTTTTGAACAGCTGTGTATCCCCTGTGGCTTGGAGAGATACACTGAATTTTGGCAGTGGAGTGCCCTTTTCATGATATTCACCCTGGTTTAGCCAAGTTGCAAACTGGGGGTGGGGGTTGGGGAAGGGTGATGGTGGGAGTGGGAATGTTTTTTTCGTAAGTTTAGTGGGATTTTACATCTTCTGTTGGTTTTGCTGATGGCATTTCTACCTTTCAGAAGAATTTGTCTTAAAAATAAATCGAAAATAGAACTTTTCCACAGAAAAATATTTATAATTTGATACTAACTTTATTCTGAACAAATACATAACAGCTGAAATAGGCACATAAAATTAATGTAGTAATATCAAAATGTTTAATTTTCCTCAGTTCAGGTCTGTGTTCCCTAGTAGAGCGATGGTGTGTAAAAAGGGAAGTACCATGAGAAACCACCAAAGTGCAAAAGGCCAGATGATGTTGTGTATAATTGGAAAAAAAATGTGTTTCAAGGTATTTTTTCCTGTGGAAAACTTTGATTTTATGTGTATACTCATGATTTCTATGGGAAACCTCTATGAAAGAGAGAGATTTACTCTGTTTAGTTCAATAGAGACTTTTAGAAGGAAAGATGACTAACATTTGTCAAAACTGATCCTGAAATGGATATTGAAAAAATTAATTCTGCAACACTCTTTAGTCACCTTGAAAACAGTAAGGATAATGTTGTTAATATTTAAGAATGTGATGTATTACTTCAAGAATGGAGTTAAGTGGATGAAACTCTGAGGTCTGAGAGCTGCTCCAAAGTAGTCAAAGAAAAAATGAAAACCCATTTAAAATTAATTCCTACATTTTTCAGGTCTCCTTGCTGTTTCCTAGCCTTTTAATGGAGCAGATCAACCAAGAACCAGCTTTACTAAGAAATTTCAGACATCTGTTTCAACTTAAAATGCCTCCATTGTTTCCTACTTTCATCAAGTTTCTTAGAGAGAAGTCTCAGCCACATCTCCCTTGTGTTGTGATCTACATGAAATAATCAATAGTCCACAGTATGATATATGGACAAACATGGACTAGACTAAGCAAAGTATGGGCCTCATGTTTCTATAAATATTTTATGGTTTCTCGGAGGGCTTAAATTTATGAAGGACTTAAAGACATATGCCTGCAAATTATAACACTTTGTTTTACTCCATTCCAATTACATTTGAAAATGTAGAAATTTCTCTGGCATATGAGCTCTCAAATGCTTTGTCTGTGAAGTACATGGTCCATAAATTTGGACTTTTTCTATGCTTTTTGTTCTCAGTTTTGATTTTAACTCCTTAGAAGAAGCTACAGATAAACTAATGTTAATCAGTATGGGCAGTTTTTCATAGCGTTGCCACAAATGTATTTATGTCATTGTAAATATTAGGGAGTAGATTTGTGCGGGAATGAGAGAGCAGCTTGGCTAAGAGGTTAATTTTATCTTTATTAACTTTAAATGAAGACTGATAAGAAACCACCTTTTACTGTTTTTTGGGGTTTTTTTGTGCTTATTTAGGAAAAGTTTAGACTTAATTTTATATCGATGCCATGTTGACATAGTGTTCTAAAAGGGCCATTAGCCTGAACCAGTGTGACAATTCTCACATTACTACTTCATCATGGTAAATCATTTAACCAATCAAATGCTTTATATGCAGTGTAAAAAAAAAAAGCAGGAAGAAAGGAATCTTTTGGGCTTCATTTTTTTCAAATTAATTTCAGTAGGAACTGTAGCCTTTACAGCTACATGACCACTTTGATCCATGCTCATTCCAAAAGGCATTGTCTCATCCTCTCCTTACCAAAGCCATTTCTCAATTTCTCCTGTTTTCCAGCTTGGTATTTGTGCAGCTTTGCACTGAGCTAAATTACTGGAGCACAATCTATTTTTTGGGGGTGTGCTGGAGATGGGAACAAGTTGGAAAACAATATTTTTGATACTTCATTGGGAACTACTTCATAGCATTTAGTATTCAACAAGTTAATTCCACTTTATTCAGATAAAAATATAGGCAAGATGAAGCCTAGGCAAAAGATTAAATGATGGGAATGAGAAATGAAGCTGTGTTGAGTATGTACCTAGAATACGTACAGTAGTGGTAGTAGGCGCTAGTGTTAGGACCTGTTGCACTTGTTACCTTTGTTACAGTCTTGGAAAAAGGATTTAGCCACTCGGTAAATTAACAGCCCTAAAAATGCTATGAGTATGAAGCTCAGTGATGACAATGACATAAAAAAGAATGTCAGGGTAGAACAGAAAGCTTGGAAAGCATTAGAAATACAAGGTGTGTTGGGGTTTCTTACCAGTCAAACAAAAAAAAAAACCCCAAGAACCGAGAAACATTTTGTTTTCTACAGGAAATTTTTTCTGGGCAAAACACAATGCTGAGACATCAGGTTATATCAGCATATGCCAAATGGACATGAATTTGTCAAACAGTATGGATATGAAAAGACTTTATGGAGTTTTGGGATGCTTATGAGAAGTCATCTTGTTAAAAAGCAAAAATGACTACAATGAGGCAGTACTGGGATTCTGGACATCATCCTACAACAACAAAACTGCCACACTGGAAGGGGCTTAGCTAACATTATTAGGGCTCTAAGCATTGATTTCTGAATCTGAAAAGCTAAATTTAGTGTGACTTAAGTTAGTGAAAAAATAGGGCTTAAACACCTGGGGAAGATCTTTCCATCAATTGTTGTAGCTCCACTGACTTGGCTTAGTTGCAGTTTCATGGGCCTAAGGGAAATTATTTATCTGGAAACATGGACAAAAGCAATGAGGTAAAATATGCAATGAAGATACATGCATAAGTATAATATCCTTACGGTGCGATAAAACTGACTGTGGAATGGTCTACTTAGGGAAAAGTATAAATCACATTATTTGGAGATTTTAAAGTGATTCTAAGCAAGGCCCACAATAGCATGTTGAAGTGGAATGATCTTCCACTGTCTGGAAAATGGGCTGTATTCCATAGTCTTTCCAAACGCTGTTATTCTTTACAAGAAGCCACATAGGAAAAGGATCAAGTTTAAGTATTTATGTATGAAATAAGCCATAGAGATTCAAAATTACTTTAAAATCAAAACCAGACTTATGAACCGCTGTTTCTGCATTGTCTTGATTGAAGACAGCACCTTTGTAAATTGTGTCCATCACTGAGGTTTTGATACCCAGATGTTAGTCTGTAAGCTTAAGACCTCTGATAACAAATTAAGGAATCACTATTTCATTTCTATAAAGATCAGATTTGAAATCTTGGTAAATTTCTGCTTTTTGGTCTTTTAAGAAATTCAAGTACCAGGTCAACATGTCTAAAAATCATACTGACCTAAAAAGACAACCAAGAAACATTAAGCATACATTTATAAATTTGAGACATGTTTCCAAAATGTGTCAGCTAAATTCTGAATTTCCCTCATGCCCATTGCTTTTGTCAGCTTATCATCTAAATAGCTTCTTTCCAATGGCTTCAGTAGTTATGCCCAAGAATTACTTGGAGTTTCAGAAATATGTAATCTCAGATATTGAGGTTTCTTTAGATAGAGGAAAAGAGATGGAGTTGCTATAACAAAACGCTCTGCACACCCACGCATGGTAGTCAAAACTAAACCAGAAGGATAAAAACACGCCTCTTGGCAGAGATACAAGCTAACGTGCATAAGCAAAACCTATGCTTGTAGCCACCATAAAATCTTAACCTTCATTTCAAGATTCCTGTATTTTCAGTTTGTTTAGTATAAAAGCTAAAAGACAAATGCAGTTAAGATATCAACCATTGCTTCATAGAAAGGAAAGAGGGGGGAAATGCACAGAAATGTTCCTGTGGCTCTGTTTTATTGCTTGGATTTGTCTTTGAGAAATAGGCTTTGCTCTCTTGATTTGCAGAGAATTTCTAGACCTCTAAATTGCACAATGCTGCCCTAATACTAAACTTTATCTGGCAACATTGCTAGAGGTCATTCAGTCACTGCGTTTTGGTAGTGTTGGTACTCTGTGTTAAATCACAGCTGCGTGAGTCAGTTGACATACGTTGTCCTTGGGAATAAAATAGAGTGTTCTTTAGTCAGATATTTGGATGCAGTAGGTATTATCTTTGAAATTTAAGAGAATTCCCACTTTTCCACTCTAGCAATAGTTGTAAACAGATGTCAAGTTTTGAAAAACGATTTCTTATGATACCATGGCTTCTCACATTTCATCATGCCATACTTAAAAGAAAGGGGAGAGGAGAAAGACTGCTGATAACCATTCAACAACAGACATGTATGGTCAGATGGAGAATTGCAATGAAATTTGTTGATCTTAATGCTTGTTTTTCACTGCTGGATAAGCAACAGGCTTCTCAAGTGTATTCTGTTTCTACACCAGTAAAATCTATGTACAGCTGGACAAGTTAAGGGCTTGTGTTTGGGATAGTGCTGTGCACTGAAGACAGAGTGTAGAGGGCCAGACTAAACTTATCGATTAGTCATTTCACCATAGATATTAAATCAAATGGCTTTTTCTTCAGGAAAGTGGATTTTACTTGCAGATCTTCAATTAGGCTGCTCATAGGGTAACTCTGTTAATTTCCAATTATCTCCTGCAATAGGACAGAAATCTGCACTCAAGAAAAGATTAATGAGAGGATAGCGACAGCGTTTTTATGTGTGCCAGAAATGTCTCCATCCTGCTCCTGCTCATCCTTTCTCAGGCCTCACTATCTAACAACTGGGATGAACCTGCTGTTCCTCAAGCAGCATGGCTGTGTGTGGTATTAGGTGTCCAGTTTGTCTGCCTGGGAGATTATTTCCCTTTGCCCCAAGACTCCGCTCCATACTTGTTGGCTTCAGAGGATGTGAATAAAAACATACCTCAGAGAGCTATGCAGATAGCTTTATTTTAAAGATGAAAGCATTTCAGTGTTGTGTTGTTCTATCAGGTTGCCAAGAATTTGCTCTCAAGTTCATTGTGTTTTATTCTGTGTGCTTGTGATCATGTGGCAATGTTTAAACCAAATCCTTTGGGTGTGTCCTGAGCAGTCTTACCTCCTCATGTGCCGTCCTGACAGATCGTGATGCCTTAAAACCTGTGACATCTAGATCACTGCTGTAGTCAACACAGTTATTACTACATGAAATTATATTTTTGATTGACAGCTTGCTCAGCTAATCTATGTAATCCTGCCCTGGCAGGGAGGTTAGACTAGACGATCTTTAGAGGTCCCATCCAATCCCTAAAATTCTGTGTTTCTGTGATGAGGAGTTCAGCAAGATCTGGATCTTCAAGGGCCCTTATAACCAAAACCATTCTAAGATTCTGTGATTTGTAAATCTGTAGATCATTTGCAAAATATCTAGCTTGGATCACAGGACAAATTCTTTCTGGAGGTTCCATTTCCCTGTATTCTTGTGTAACTTGTGTTAACAAGTGTAAAACATCCGAGGGGTCTGCCAGCAAGTGGGCTGAGCCGTGGTGTTTTCAAGGTTACCCTTGAAAACCTTGTGCCCAGTTCAGAAAAGGGGACCGGTACACCAAACAGCAGTGTTTCCAGTTCTTCATCATATAATGTCTTCTAATGATGTGTATTTGAAAGCTCACATGTGCCTGTTGTTCGTGCTTTACTGAAAACAAGTTATAAAAGCTCCCAAACAATTCTAGCACTGCAAAATAACTCCACGATTGTTGAAGGAGACCGGGCTATTTTTCCATTAAAATTCTCGTTTCTTTTAGCTTACGCAGCTGTCTCTTGCTGTTTTGACATAGCTGCTTGTCAATTAAAATTCTTGGCACAGAACAGCCTTGACTTATGTGTACATCATAATTTAGATTATTTTGGTTCCCTGGGGGAACTCAAAGCATGTAATCTCTGATTTGTAAAGCAGTCTAGTTACAGGTGTCTTATTATATGGCATGGTACTATATGTAAAATCAGTTAATCTAAAAATGTTGTTTTGTTGGAATAGAAGTGTTCAACAGAAAGATCTTGACTTAGGGATTGATATTAAAGCAAAAGAAAAAAATGCCATGTTTAAAAATTCCGTTTTTTTTTCCTGCTCAAAATCAGTTCTTGCTAAGGGCTAAAATAGAGATTAATGCTTATATGTCATAAAATTAAAAAAAAAATGTCGCACAACTCTAAATATTTTCCTGTTTCTATTTCAAGAGAAGTGTAGAGAATTTCTTACTTTCTGCTGCAGAATAAGAAATTATCCAGAACCCCTCCTTAAATGATCAGAAATCTGATTCTTGCATAACTGTAGCAGCTATATACCTATGCGCTATCTCATGATGCTGTTTTGTAGTAAATTACTTCAGTCTTAAGGCCTACATTAAGACTAAATTCATTAATAGGCAAGATTACTGTGCTGAGAAAACCATGGTTGGTGTTTTCCAGTCAAAATGCTTCAGTCTTGTAGACACATTTATGCACAGAAATCTTACCTTGGGTTTTCTGCGATGAAGCTAAATTTCTTGTATGAGAAAGCTGACTCCAGTTTTGCTTACAAAACTAATAGACTAGATGTTACAGGCATTGCGAAATAGTCTTGTACAGCCACTTAGTTTACAAGTTCTGTCAGTCATTAAAGAAGAGACAATTCCAGCATAGAGTTATTACATGCAAATGTTCACAGTGAGAAAATATTCAGTATTGCTGTTGAATTAAAATACATTGTAAAGTATCTGCTAATGTGCAGATACTGCTAAAGTATCTGCAAACAGTCAGACAGGCACATGTGCATGTGGGATCTGTGCCTTTGAAGGGAGGAGTTAGGAGGAAGACTTGGAATTTCTGCTGCTAGCAAATGATCTCAGGGTGATTTTTCTTATCAATTTATCTGTCTATGGCATTTTCTTTGGAAATATTTTGATTAGTGGCTTTGAATTTTTTAATTAAAATTCAACACAACAGAACTTGTTGCACAGAAGCTAATAGAATCTGGATTATGCCTGGTACATATTCATTACTGCAATTAATTAGCTACATTAAATTTTCTATGCAGACAGCCAAGCTCTTTCGAGTTCCTAGTGGCATGCATACATGTAATCTCTGTGGCAAGCATACCCATTTCTTTAACCAGCCATATTGTCTCTTCTGAAGCATCCATGTTTGTTCTTAGTATCTGTGGGAGAAAAAAAAAAGGAAAGACAGATGACATCAGGTCCGTGAGCAAAAAGAAAATATAGAAATAAAATAACATTTAGGACTACATCTCAATAAAGGGTTGCAATTTTCTAAGGCATTTTGTTCTAGTCTGTGCACGTGCAAATTGGGTTTATAATTTTTTTTTTTGTACTTGCAACAAATATGTGGTTGCAGCCATGTGTTTTAAGTATATCAAGATACTGAAAAACATGATCCATGCAACACAAGCTACATTGTCTACACTGTCTATGCAATCTTTCTAGTTATTACCACTGAGATTTTAAAAGAAAGTCTGGTTAAGCTTAAATTTGTCAAAATTCCCCACCTGCCATTTAGTCTTCTGTAGAAAACATGCACAAAGTGGTTCTCTTCATCAACTTTGAATTTAATTGTATGTGGTGTTAGAGTGGCTTAATCAATTGGCAAATACTGTAAATGTTTCAGAATACCTCCAGAATGTTAATGTATTGATTTTTTTTAAGCTCAGAATGCTACAAAACTGAGTCAAAAGGATAATGGCTACATCATGTAATAATCTAAATTCCCTCTTTGGTTCTGTAATACTCTAACCAGGCTTTTCTCACTTGCTTTTTCTGCCTTAGATGGAGATGTTCCATTGTATAAAGCTCAGCTATTGTTTTATGGAGTGGAGGAACATGGAAAGACTAAGCAGTGGGCATCTTTAACCTCACTTCACCCCTCGCTGGTTTTAAAATACAGCTGATGTTCTTAGGTAGAAAAATTAAGGATACCAAACAAACTGGAAACTGAGATGCAGTCATTTCTTTCAGAGTAACCAACTACATTTTAGGGAAATGTAAATAAATTAAGGTATTTAGTGGCCAGTTTCATTTACATCATCCTGACAGCCAGAGAGACACAACTATTTCATGTATTTCTTTATATCCTGATGAAAACACTGGAAAGGTCTTGCTTCAGCGTGAATCATGGTCAAGTCTTCTAGGTATTTTTGTTATCTATTCGAGCCTCATCTTGTTCCTTATGAGGTCAGTGAGAGTTTAGTGATTGAAAACATGTTTGCAGTGATAACATCCTCCTACTCTCTTAATAATCAATTCAAACAGCTAATAGCTCTAAAGGAATCCTCTTATGTCTATCTCACTTCCTTAGTTACTGAACATTTTACTTAAGTGCTAGCTTCATAGCATTCTTATTAATTGATATTCTTGAGCTCAAGGTGGGCTACAAATAGTACCCTTTTGCTGTCTGCAAACTGCAGTGCTGCAGTTCTCTCTTTGCATGTCTGCTCTTCTTAAAAACACATTTTCCCCAGTATCTTTTATATGTAATACGTGAATGACTGGATTCATTGATCCCAGTTTATGATGGTATTTGGAATTTACTGAGTGGATTAAGTTTCAAGCAAGTCTTCAGCTGTGAAAGTAAACTGAAAGCCTGCAGAGTTTTTTATGTTATGACATACGATAGCGGACACAAAGGCAACGGCAGAACTGAGTCAGTTCACTTTGGATGGCACGGGGCAGAACCAGATCATCAGGGCATCAGGGAACAATAAGCAGCAGAGAAAATACATCCCTGTGATGCACTGTATGGCTGCCAATGATCTGCAGTTTGCTAAATCAAAGTTTGTTAGTTTAGGACTAACTTGAGAAACCTTTGTGACTCTTGAAGTAATTTGTGTGGGTGCAGTAAACGTCACTTACCTCCCTCTAGCATGCATATCTAGCTTGACAGTTTCCAAGTAGCAGTTCTCTATATTTTGTCTCTTTGAGAGGAATTTGCTGCTTTTGCTTTCTGTTGCAAAAGGAGCAAACCTCCCCCTGTATCCTGACAAATTCAATGGCTGAAAATCCATGGATTTTGAAGTCAGAACTTTGCTTTCATTAAATTATGTAAAAATTTCTCGTTCTTGTTTTGCCCTGACTGCCAGGGATGTGATAGAACAGAAACAAAAGGCGAACATAAATTTTCAGATTGTATTTCCATACGTTCAGCTCTGTGGTTTCTTTCTGATGAATGAACAAACCCCATCACATACCAAATAAATGTCAGAGGAAAAAATGACTCTTGAAACATATTAGCTGCCTACAGTGACAGCCTGGGTCTTGGTTCAAAGAAAGTTGTCCTGAGTATCACAGACAGGTTGGAATATGCCCTTCCCACATTCCTCTGAAACCATGAACAGGACATCATGCACCATAGGAATAAGAGCTTGTGGGTTGTTAGGAGCGAGGAAAGAGCAGCATTAAAATAGGGGGAGAAGTTATCCATGAACAAGAAAATATCAGGCCTTGCTGCTAGACTCCACACTACCAACATGATTCCTGAACTACGTTCAAAAGACTCGTTTGTGTTTTCTATATTATTTGAAACATAGTTAAGATGGTATTATATGACTGTAGGATAATGCTTGCTGTTTGTTTCAGAAGAGAACTGTCTTGGCTCTACTTTTATCTTGATTGGACTTCAGCTTTTATTATGAGGTCTCAGAACAAACTAAGCCTATAGGAATAAAACCTAAAAGCAAATTAATATGTCCTTGGCAATTAAATATATATATATATATATGCTATGTTATTTACTGGGTTTCAATCACAAAGTACAAATACATAATTAACACTGCTGATTTCTCTCTCAAATATTTTACTGGAAGATGTTTGGGGGGCATGGCACTGCTAGTGCTCAGAGATCTTTTCGAATATCAAATTGTATTTCTCCAGACAGTGTGTACTCTGTTCTCTCGTACTTGTTTAAGAAGAGGGCAGATCAGAGGTTATGGAAATGTCCATGGCTGTGCATCCAAATCCAGTCCTGCTATGTTTGGTGAATAGTGACTGTTTATGGGTGCTATTTACTTTGAATACAGAGTCAAGAAAGGCCCAACCATTAAACTACAGCTGTTTGAGATGCTGTTCTCCAGGTGCATAAGCTCTGCCATCTAAGAAAAATTCACACTTTCCTTTAACCAAGTTTGTTTTCTATTCATTACTTACTTTGCTTGCTGTATTCATCATAAATTAGTTATATATTTCATGCTAATTCAGGAAAAAAACCCAACAAACAACATTTTTCCTTTCTTTATAGAAAGGCTAAGAAATTAAAATGGCAATAGTAACTCAGAGAAATGGACAGCAAATAAGTGTTGGTTTTTATAATGTGAATCCTTTATAAATTGAAAACTATTTCTGATGGTTTTCTATTCAGTTTTTCTTGAAATCTGCCTTTTATATTTCCTTTTTTTTTCATTCTAAAGTGTCTTTATACAAACCCATGCTATAGGATAGTCTTAATGCCAAAAGACTGTTTGATGGCATCAGAGGCAGAAACCCTTTGAGAGTACACAATATTCCACTTCATCAAAAAGAAAACAAAATCCTTTAATTGTAGCAGAGTCTGTTTCTTTTCTTGTAAGGACTGGAGATATTTTGGCAGCAGTGCTGCTTTTCTTGTGATTTGTGGTATTGTTTATTATGAAAACAAATTGCCCATCTATTGGGAGGATATTGAGCCAAATTTGCTGATGTCAGTGGAGATACCCTGCAGCTGAAATGAGGTTGTTATAATCCATGCAGGAACTTAAGAGGCTTAGAAAACTGCTGCAGAGAAACATCCCAAATTTAGCAGCTCAGGAACATTTTGAACTGGGAACCCTGACAGTGTAAAGTCAAAGTAGGGTCCAGCTTTTGGGTTGGGCTTCATTTTTTAAGTAGACAGGTTAGGGCTGCACCAGTGTCTGTCAGCAGCAGCCTCTGAGAGCAGAGGGTAGAGTCAGACTTTTAATGACCAGTGGCTTACCTGCAGTGGATCACTCATACCTCAACTGACCTTAGTCCAGTGCCAGGCATTGCCATGAAGATCAGGGACAACATTCCTCCCACAGAGGGAAAACTCCACTTCACCGGAGCTTTTGCTCTGGTGAAGGTAGATGAGCGCTAAGAGAAGAAAGGGCTTTTCTAAAGCAACCCCTGCCTTTGAGACATTACCAACTCCATGTATATCCTGATGAGAAACACAAATTTACTGCTTCTTTCCATAACAGTGTAGAAAAGCGGATTTCCTAAGTGCTGCTGGTTATTGCTGCCCAGTGGAGGAAGTGCTGAGGTATAAAAGGTTACATCAGAACTTTCCCAAGCCCTGAAAAGATCAGAACAGGGGAAAATATGAGAAAGTTTTATTACCCTGTTCCATATTGTGCAGTACTTCTGTGGGACCTTCAGGCAATGGACTGTTTCCCCACTGCTTGCTTAGTGAAGTTCTGCTGTTCTGCTTGTTAGGTAATGGGATGAGGAGTAAACAGCTCATTTGTATTGACTGTAAAACATTGTGGACCCCCTAGTTGTGAGAAATATAAGGTCTATTAACTAGAACTGCTAATAGCCACGTGTTTCTACTGTGCGTTCAACTGCATCACCACCCCTGTGATCCGGCATCATAATTATATTGTGTGAAGAGAACACAGTGAACGTAGCCTTGCTTCATATCAAGTTTTATTAGGCTGTGGCAGTGTACTTTCACAGAAATTAGTTCAGTCAGTTCCATTAAATATGACATGTTGTAAGCTTTTCAGCTTCACTCAAGTCTAAGAAACTGACTTTTCAGATCAACAGTGGGATAAGGAGACAGCGCTGCCCCCTTTCACCTTGGAATATGGAAATGTAGAAAATAATACAGGCTGTTTGTATTTCATGTCCTATTAAGATCTGTATCTCTTGTACATATACCCTGAACATTCTATATATGTACTTTGTGAATATAATATACCTTATTCCAAAAGTATCTGACTTGTTGGCTCGGTATGAAGCCTGTGCAGGCCACAGTGCTCCACTGGATTGTTGTTTGATAGCTTCATGTAAACCCTAGACAAAATCCTTTTTTTTTTTTTTTTTAAATAGAAATGTTCTTAGAGCAATAACATAGTTTTAATTTCACAAATGGGGTATCCTTGGGAGACTGGATTAGATCTCAGTTTCCCTCTCTCTTTAAGGACAAAAATATTTTAGCTGAAAGTTGCATAATTATCATTCTCTTACCTAAGGCAAGTTCTGCCAGTGAGCCACCATCAAAGGTATGCATTTAAGCAGGAAACCAGCATTTCTGGCTGGAAAGAAAAGCAGCATTATCTCTACTTTGTTTGCTTTAACTGGACCAGCAACGATTTAGCATGAACATGGGAGTTTTGCCTGCACATAGCTAAGGGGAAAGAGAGTGTGTGCTTAGGAGAGGGTAAGAGATGAATTCCATATGTTAGATATGGGTGTATATGCATTCAAGCCTTGCTTAGAAGGTTTAGTATACATCACTGAGCAAAGCTGTGAGATGTTATCTCATTGCCAATACATCAGCCTGTTTTGCTTGGGTGAAAATTGACCACCCTTCAGAATGCCAAGTCATTTATCAAAATAAAAGATCCAAAACTACCCCTGAGACGCAGAGCACTGGGCTGGTTGAGAGCATATGCTGCAATGCATTAATATCTCTGAGCTTTTTTCAAGAGAGGTAGAATGCAGCTACTATTAGCACTTTCCTCTGTACTCCCACAGGAAAATTTGTCCTGTGAAATTCAGCTGACTGCTATGACTATAGATATGACTATACAAGGAGAAGAAAGTGATAGTAAACGGGCTGTGAAAACTTATCTTAAATTGGCCTAGTAATATTTGGGAGAGGTACTCATGTTACCGCTTTTACAACTACTGTGAACAGGTTAAAGGTTTTTGTTACTGAAACCACATGGAAAATGAATTCTTTGTCAAAGAAATTGATACTGCCTTTGGCATGCTGTTACAGCTTAAATAATTTTAAAGTGAAAATTGAGAGGGTTTGAAAAATGGTCTTGCTCTAAAAATATAGGATGCAGATGATTTCATAAAAGACACTTTCACTGAAGGAAAATAATGTAGAAGGTATTGTGAAAAAGTGTTTTCTCAATATTCCCACGTTATCGACTTTTCTGTGGTTAGCATGCTGTTAAATGCAGTGGTGTTTCATCTATAATATAGGCGTCATCCAGATCCCAGTGAAACCGATGGAAAGAATACCACTGACTTCAAAGACCTTGGAATTGAGCCCTTCCATAAATTGCTAATTAAACTTGATTAGTAAGTAAGGTTGGCCATGGAAAAACTTTACCAGATTTATAGCCTACTTGAATAATAGTTAGTAGAATTAGTGAAGGTCTTGCAGTTTTATTGTTGGAGTACTGTTTGACCACAACACAGCATGAGCCATGGGCCTGTATTGCTTTTCCTCATATTAATTCCCTGGTTCATAGAAGTAAAGCAAAGGTTTCTTTCTAACATGAATTTTTATTGTTTACATAAGACAGGCTTCCTTTTCATTAAAACTTGTGTTATGTTTCCTTTGAAAAACAATGACATAAATTAAGGGAAAGGGAGTATAACTTGCATTAATGGGGTGAAATGAAAAAAGGAAGAATTATGCAGAGTATCAGGGGAAACATCCTGATGGCAAGGTCTGTTAGAGTGCGGGATTGTCTCTCGCAGGAAGCAGAGGAAGCCACGTCACTTGGGACAGTTTGAATCTAGATTGGATGAACCACGGAAAAATCCGGCTGTGTAAATGAAGCTGGGAAATGGGGTAGCTCACTTAATAGGCCTACTGTGTCTCTGATGACCAGAATTTTAAGAGTAGCACAATTTTAGGAAAGTCTATGTATGTCTAGGCTCAACTGTGGTACTGATTGTACTAAATGGTTTACATCAGGAAGCTTTCAGTAACCCGTGTGTAAAGCTAACCAGGAAAATCCTCAAGGAAAAAGAAGTCGAACTAAGATGAAAACGAAAGCCCTGTAACTCTGGAAAGGAGATTAAGCTGCCTGTACCTTCCGCTTCTTACCTGCTTGTCACACTGTGGTATAACACTTGAGTGTCCAGGTGAGGGGTAGGATCCTGACCTGCTGGTGTGATAAATAGAGGTGGAGTGAGGTCAGTATTTGGCTGAGGGTGTTCACTGTATTAACCTGATTCTCTGGTTATTAGTGCTTTGGTAGATTAAACACATTGTATGTGCACTGATCTGGCACTAAATGAAATCCAGTATGCTTTTAGGGATAACTGTATTTTGCTTCTAGGTTTTTGGTCCCACTGATTTTTTTTATTTGAAAGCTGCAGCTGCCTGTCTTACTTTATTTGGTTAACAGACTTTGCTGTGTATTTGACCTCGTTTAAATGAAGGGTATATGCAATAAATCCTATTAAATATGGAGTAGATAAGAACATTTCATACCCCCAAAAGCTTTCCTAATATGCCATGAAAGTATTATTTTCATTAATATGAAAAATACTGCTGCAGAATGTATTTTGGGAGGAAAAAAAGATCTTTTCCTCATGGCTTACTTAAAATTATTAAGGTGTTCTTTGAAGACCATCACAGTATGGCTTAGAATTAATCAACAAACGGTTCCTAAACACGGTTTGCCAGGAATAATCAAGCAGGCATATGTTCAACACACAGGAAACATTTTAGAGGATTAAAAGTCACAGCGTGGAGAGGAGTATGAAATCCTAACCCTTCCCCTGCGCTCAGACAAGCAGACAGCCACATCATGAGCAGCTGAATCAGACGTCAGGAACTGCTTGCACAAACTATGGAGATGTCTGGCAAGATAAAAATGTACCCTCAGCTGGAAGAAAATGATTCAGGGGTCACATGATGTCCCATAGCCATAGCTTTAAAGCAGACTTTCAGAAACACATTCGACATGTGTTGATGTTCACACAGATGAAAGCATGCATTGTACAGATGGGAATTCCAGTGTCTTGCATGGAGCCTTCAGGACTTATGAAAGAGAGCATTTACAGTGTACTTTTAGGATAACCATGGAAAAAAAAAGGGGGGGGGAAGTAAAAAGGTGCTTTACCAGTCAGTATAGTAGTTATGAGAGCCTTTTTCTTGAGCATACTGAAGTATTCACATGTATACATATGGTATTGGAGACTAATTCATCTGTCCCTTGATGCATTCCTCATCGTTGAAATAGAAAAACAAAACAGAATGGGAAAGGGAAAGACTGATGTGAAAAGATCCATTTTATTCAGGCTTAAGCATGACAAAGGGGAAAAAATTGTCAGGGTCAGTCTTCAAATGATTTTTTTTTTCTTTTGGCATGCCCTGCGGGCTGGAACTCCCCTAAGTTATTTTACCAAGTTTTATGGCTGGGTAAGACAGCCCTAAATATTTACTTGGTATATCATCAAGGGATTTTAAAAAACATGTGTAAGACAGGAAAAATAAAAGCATGGACTTTTTTTTCTTTTTCTGCAAATGTATTTAATTTTATTTTTTAATAGGGGATAAGGACGTGTGTCTCAATTTTACCAATTATCTCAGTTATAGATGTTTTATTTTCACTGCATTTTTATATCTGAGGTAATACTTTAGGCCATTTAAACCTCAAGGCAGAGGTTTAACAATTTTCTTAATATTGACTGTAACTTCAGATTGATGTTCCTTAATGAGTCTAAACTTCCAATCCTGCCTTGCTGAAAACAGTCTAGGTTCACCAAGGTTTCTCATCTTTCAGTTTAACTTTTAGATGTATAACAAACTCAGACCAGGCAAGAAGTCAAAATAAGCAAAGATCTTTCTGGATTTTTTTCCATCTGTTCTCCGGAACACATAAATCTCAATGTAGGTTTTATCAGGCATATATTTCCCTTACATCTAACCTAACTTTCTGATTTTTCTCATGAAGCTCCATATTTATGTAAAGGCATGGACATTTGTTTATTCATTACACTCATGAAAAAGATTTAGTGCAAACTGGGCAGAACTGTATTATGGATGTGGACATAAAAATAGGATGGAACTGACAATTTTATATCAAGAACCTATTTGTAACTGTGAATTTACAGAACCAGCCATATTTCAGTACATTATAAAATGTTTTAGCCACATGTATATTTTGTAAGCATACAGTTATGGGTTTTCAGTTGTGTTAAGCCAGCTCTTTGGTGTTCAAAGTGGGCTATAGCAAGGCTGTGAGTTCTATCTATAGAATTAAATGTTACAGTTAAGGCTCTCTTTCCTCACAAATATTTTCAATTTCCAGGGTGAATTTGTCAGTTGATTTATGTACATTTCTCAAAAGGAAAACCACCTAAATACTTGTAAAATAGGCGGTACAATTTTAGACAGGACCCACTGTCAACCGAGATAGGCGGAATTACATCAGAGATTAAATTGTCCTACTATTAAAATTATTAATATTGGCCCAGAGTCCAAAAATTTAACTCAGTTCTCATTCAGTCGTAATTTCCATTGACCTTTGTCAGGTTTCTGCTTGCAGGAGTGAATAAAAAATGAGAGTTTGGCTCCTTAAGCTCTATGTTATTAAAATAAAATTGTTGACCTTTCTGGTAGATGATCACAGTGGCAAAGTCAGGTTTCTTGCCAGGTTGGCTGGCTATAAGATTAAACTTTGAGGATTTATAATTATAGTAAAAATTAGGTTTGCCATGGCATTCAGGCAAGTAAGTAAAAGAGTTTAAGACAAATGCTTTCAGTAGGTTCATTCATTACTCTAGAGATCAGATTTCCTCTGCACTCTTTTCTGTGCCCTGTAGGTAATAAATTCCACCTGGATGAATGGCAACAGTAGTAATGTTCAGTGTCCCAAATGGTGAGCTGCCCAAGGTAGACACTTTAACGCACATATCTTGATCTCTGCTTCTTGCTCAATGACCATCACAAGTTACAACGGACCATTAATTGTGTAATTTCATTGATTAGATTTACCACTGTCGTCTGTGAGGCTAATACCTGTAATTATGTTTAGACTTAATGAAAAGGGCACAGCAATATGTCTGAGGAGCGCTATAACCTGGTCTTCTACATTCCTTGCCTTTTGTTTATTCCAGGATTTGTAACACAGTAATTGATAATAATAAGTGGTAGATGAGATAAGTGGGTTTACTGTAATGCCAGGAAATTAGTTTACTTGTGATCATTTCATCCAACCATTTTATAGGTATTTGCTAAGGACTAATAATAATAGTAATAATAGTAATAGTAGTAGTAATAATATAAGTATAAATACAAATGAGATATATTCTACAGCTCTATTCCCAGCAAAATTTCACTTCTCTTTCTGTGGCATGAGGGTTGTAACTTGCTGATCCTTAGGGTCCCTTCCAACCCAAACCATTCTGTGATTTAGGTCCAACTTTGGCAAGTTCAACTGGCATACATGTGCTTTGATTCCCTCATGCATAACACTTGTACAGTTTTAGTTGTACTTTCAATACTGATGCCTGTATTAACATGGCTCTGGTAGTTTTTTTTTTTTTGTAGTTTGCAGTATTACTAAGACATGTCACAGGGTTGAAGCATGCATAATCCTTCTGTAAGCTGACCAAATTCCCATTGATTTTTCAGTTCTGGATGCTGCCAACATTGTGCATGAAGCTGAAATACCATACTCAAGCTTCAGTGTCCTCAAAGAGGCTGCAAAATGTTCATGGTAAACACAGCTTTTGTGTGTTATTGAGGAGAAACAAAGTGTTATGGCTTTGGAAAAAGAAATTTCTAGGAAGTCGCTAAAATAGGTTTCAAATGAAATGGAAAATAAAATTTAAAAAGGCAGAGGACTTATGAAGGGTAATTTCACAACCAGCATTTCCCATTTGGAAGAAACACTTAAATGTGTCAAAAAGACTTGTGGCAACATCTGCTGACCACATTTTGATGCCATCATTTATAACCACCAATTTTTACAGGGCATTTCTGAAACATATCTGAGTCTATAGTGCTGTAAGCAGCTGAGAAATCTATCAGTTTCTTGTCACTGAAATGACCTCTTCCCTCTTTCTGCTGCTGTTTCCACCCTTCCCTGATCTTTGCTTATTAGCTTTCAGCAGGGTTAAGAAGCTGAATTGATTCAAGGAAAGGTCCAACCAACTGTAGAAGTTCATATGTGTGGGCTTTGTATCAAAACAGATGGGCTGAAGATTGAGTGGGACCTCTTTGAGCAAAAAAAAAATGTTATTAGTCACTAAAGTGCATTTTGTGGATCCTAAGAAATGGTATTAATTGAAATGTTCTGGGTCTCTTACACTGATATTTGATGTAATGTGAAGGTCAGCATGGGCTGGTGTGGAAAAACTGTTGGACCTGCATCTTAATTCCATCTGTGCCGTTATGTCCTGGGCCTATGCATTCAATTATCTGAACTGCACACAAGCACTGACTAGCTTACAATATACAAATGATATGTTTATATGTAAACCACGCAGAAGGACAGGTTCTGAGATGGTGGGAGATAGATCCAGAAAGCTACTTGGTGTCATCAAAGTGCTGAACACTGAGGCATCTGTGTGAGATAACTGAGGGACAGGTTAAAAATCAATCGCTCCAAGAAAATTAGCAGAACCCAGGGATGCTAAAATATCAAACAAATCGTATATCTTTGGTTTAATATGTAATGCTTTGGAGAAAGATATTCTAATATGTGGTCAGTTTAGTAATAGATAAGTTGTTGTCCTTCTCCTACTCATTTTCACAGAGGACTTTCTGAAATATAGCAAGGTAATGTAATAAGCATACCACAGTTTGAAGAAGAAACATCTTGAGAATTATTCTTCTGCATGGAAATATTTTGATTAGACATCCAAATAAACTTATTCAGATTTTTTATTTCTAAGGGAGTTGGAAGGATCTTAGGAAATGAGCAATTCTCAGAATAACAGGAATTTACTTATGTACTTATTAATTGCTGGAGACTAGAGAGATCCTGTTGTGTCCAGGGTTCCCTGGACATTTGCATTACTCGGTAAATGTCCATGTGAATAATGGAATAAGCCTGGTCCAGACAGTGAAGAGTGTTAACAAGACCTTTGCAGAGCTTGTGGAAAGTGCCTGGTTGTTATTGTTACACAGAGGTGCAGAGAGCTGAAGAATTTTTGTAGCTGTTGATATTTCTTTGGAAATGTCCATAAAAATGCTGGAGCTGGAAAAGGATGTCCGATTCATTCACTTAAAGAACAGACATGCAGATCAGATGCAAGATAGCTAACACAGTGTTACCGTGGAAGTAATACGATTCTTTCAGAACCTTCAGAGGATTCCAATGCACAAACATGAGTCCACACCAAAGCAGCAATTATAACTTCTATCGTTTTAAGCCTGCTAAGCTGTTGTCTAGCGCCAAGAGAAAGCTTTACCGAGCCATGCTTAAGCATATAGCAAGTGTAAGAGAGAAAGCCTTGCTAGGCCGTTTTAAGGAATAGAATAGGTTTTAAGAGAGTCCCACCACCCTGGGATCTTCACAACACCACCAAGCAGCAGGGTGATACAGGTCCACATTGGAGTGGAGAAGGGAGCCAGGCACAGCATCTTCAGGGCATCCCCTGTAGCTTCAAGGTATGCTTGGTGTCTGTCTCTCCACACCACTGAGGCAGCCTCCTTATATCCTGCATCAGGCCCCAGCTTGGGTCGCTGCACATGGGGCCAGCACGTGCAGTGAGCCTTGCTGGACTTGTGAGCCTCATTGCCTGACAGCGGGTGACTTCCCATCCTGACTGACCAGCAACGTCTCTCCGCTACACTACCACAATGTTATGGTTGCCCTCTTTTATCTAAACTAAGTCAACTGACAGGTGTCTTCAAAATTTATTGCTAAATTTCTGCCACCTGAGATCATAATTTCAAGCTGCAGTTTTGGTTTTGGGTGGGGTTTTTTTTGTTTGTTTTTGTTTTTGTTTTTGTTTTTTGCTGGGCTTCTCAGTATAGGCTGGAACCTACCCTTTTTAATATATCATTCAGACTGTTCATTTAATACATTTAATTGAATACTAAATGTTTTGGAAAGAGAACTTATAAAAAGGTGGAAGTATTATATTATTTGTTAACAACAAAAGACTGATGTCAGAGGAAGTCAGTTTTAGGGATGTACTTCAGTACATCTTATGCTTCTTGAAGTACTGAAAGTCAGAGGACTTGAATTTTAAACATTTATATCTGCTAATGATGTCAGGGATTTATACAGTGATTTCTTGACAGTTTCACTTTATGTAGCTGTACATAGAAGATGGACAGAATAATTATATATATATAAAATTTTATTTGTTGGTGGATAGCATTATTTTCATCTGGTTAAGTAGACCAGAAGAAAGTTTTAGACCATTCTTTAAATCATGCTTGCACATTTTTCACATATTTCTACTCATACAAATCTTCATATATGTATGTGAAATTATGCTTTCCTTGATTCTTCTGATGAAGTTTAGCAAAATCTTCTTATTAGGTAAGTTTATTTTTCTTCAAAGCAGGTAACTTATGTTTAGAAAGCTAATCCACAGAAATCCAGGGAAAATTCTAAGAGAGGATGCATTGTGTAAAAAGGGCAGCCTGCACAGTAAAGGTGTCTGCTTTATTTAAGCTTTGAATTGTTTTTTATCATATAGTTATGTCCCCAGAGAGCTAAGATTTACAGCCCTCGTTAAGGTAATTTATAAGACTAAATGACAAGCATACTAAAGGATCTGCAGCTGATCCAGTCAGCAACATACAGATAATTCCGATTTGTCCAACCTGGTCCTGTCAAGTCAAAACAAAACAAAATCAATCAGTGAACAGAAGGAGTGGGAGCACTTAAGCTGAAAAAGAGTCTGCTTCCTGCTAGGAGACTGGGACTTGGCAGCCTGTGCCCCTTATGGACTTCAGTGAAAATACTGCAAGAAGTGATCCCTTCTGCACCACCCCCCCATCCCCTTTTATTATTTTGTGTGTGTTGAAAAAGTACTGACATTCTCTGAGAAATCCCCTTCTCATTTTTTTCTCTGCTGTCTCAAGAAGTGGCATGATGGCAGGGCTCAGGAATAGCTTACTCAAAGAGAGTCCAAGACATAAAATTGCTATTTCCCAGAGAATCACATTTCCATCTTGCAGCCACTAATAATAACCTCCAAAAATATTCCTTTTTAGATGACATCTTGTGCTTGCTGCTGCCACTGAAATTGAGTAAAGTCTACACAACTGGTATTTTCCCTTCCACTGAGAACCAGTTATGAGTGTGAGGCAAGAGGAGAAGAAAGTTGAGTCACTTGGTAAGGGACCTGATCACCTGGGCTGGGGTTTCCTCCCCACCTTTACTTCCCAATTGACTGCACATGCATTGCCAAATGATGCAATGTCAAGCCCTGGGTTGAGCTGGAGTGGAGGTGATGGAGACTTGGTTCTCCTACCTAGCATACAAACACTGTGTACTTCACTGAGCTGGGCCTGCTCATGAATAACCTTCCTGGGAGCTTCCAGAGAAGACACCATCTTCATGTCTGATCACTTCATGTCCTACTGAAAGGATGATGGAGAACAAATACCCCTAGACTTTCTGGCTTGCATGTATTTTAGCTCTAAAATGTGGTGTGTGACAACATGCCTAGTACCATGAACTAGTCAGAGGCATGTGTGCCTGCTTCTGAACAGTTCATTGAGCAACAGTTTGGGTTTTACTTTATTAGCCTTCTTTTCAGTCTTGCCCGGGGTGATACACAATGAGGTGTTTTTGTTTAAGGAGCTGTAGTAAAAAAACTAGTTTGTTCTAAGTAAAAGCAGAAGCCAAATCTCCAAGTTAGAGGACAGAAGTATGATGCACTACAATTCATGTCTTAGGTCACAAAGGTTAAAGAAGCAAATTCCTTATATCATGTTTACTTCCTGGCAGAGAAAAGAGACAAGATGACATGTTCATAGGCAGATGCTTGGCTCCCTTTGCTGGTAGCTCATTAGAATGCTGTGTAACCAGACTCTATACAGGTGGACAGATAAAAGCAAATAATTTTTAATAAATACTATTTTGCATCTATGTTCCTAAGGGTCTCTGTGAGCTTGACCTTGGGCCAGAAACCAGTCTAATGTTGTAAGTCATTGTGGGCCTGCTAAGATGCTTGTCTTGCTAGTGACTAATTTATGAATCATTCTCTCCTCAGTTAGTCATAGCATTGCAAGTTTCCACACTGTGAAGCAGCAAATAAGAGGAGGAGGAGGAACTAGGACGGAGAAAAAGCTAAGGAAGAAAACTAAAATGGGAAAGATTTATTGTGATAGAATATAGGCTGAAAGAAAAAAGAAACAAGACTATACTTGTTTATAGTCTAACGTGAGGTTCAGCAGGGTAAACTGTTGGGGTTCCATGTACTCATTTTGTATTTCTAAATGAATATTACATATTCAGGAAAATAATTAATTAAAACCCCACCCAAGCCATGAATGCCTCACCAGTTCATCTTTGCTCAGTATACCACAGACCAAAACAGACTATGACTTTGATTAGCCCTAGCCATGTTCTGTGACCAGGGCAATCCTTTACCTAGGTTAGTTTGGTTGGGTTTGGTGATGATCTTACCAAAGTATCTGTGAGAACTAGAAAAGATCCAGTAGGAGGCAATATAAATCTTTGGACAGATAGACCTGAGAATAAGTGATTTCAAAAGGGGAACGTGTGGAGGGCATCATGACAGAACTTATGCAAAACATTTTAAAATAGTCAACAGTAAAACTGTATCTGCTTGTAATGTGATAGAAAGACATGGAGGTTTAGAAGTTTCACATTGAAACTGGTCTAAAAATGCTTCATGAAGCCCTCGTGCTCAAAAACTTAGACATCATGTAAGTAACAAAAATACAAGTAGCCTATCCAATATTTGCCTTCTTAGGCTTTAGTTAGACATATCCCAGGGTCCCATTTAAAAAGAAAAAAGCCTTGCAATCAAAAAAGATCTTTTTTTCTGTATAAACAGAAGAAACCCATAGAAGAGCATGAGCAGAAACAGCTATATGCTGTGTTTGTGTCCATCCACCTTCATCCTAATAACACCCATAAATGACAACTTCTGGTGAGAGAGGAATCCATTCAGTCACAAGCAGCCTTTTGCAGCTCTAGGACACTTCTTTTCTACAGAAAGGTCAGTAGCAACTGAGTGGGTGTCTTAAGTTCACTTTAGAATATAATGGCTTATAAAACCAAAATTCCACTGTCACAGGTTCATTGCAGCAGGTTTTGTAGGATTTGAGATACTGATCTGCAATTTACTATTGTCAAAGTGAAGGCATGCTTGAAAAATTGGACCAGTTTTTGTCTGAGGAACATGTTGCAACCTTTCTTTTTGTTTTAATGTCAAAAGGCAGATGGTTTAACACTGCCAGTTTATGAACATACACTAGAAACTCAACAGAACAAGCTAGAAGCATTTTGGATGACAGGCTTTTGTTGATTACATATATAGAAGTGCCAACAGCTCTTCAAATGAATAGGGACCAACACTCAAAAACTAACCTCAAAAAATTCAGACTGTTCAGTTCAGATAAGCATCCAAAAATTAGTCTGCTTAACAAAAAGTTATCCAAACCTCTTTGGTCTGGATTTCAGGCTGGAAATGTTACACGATCAGACTTTCTTATGAGTTTTCCAGTGCTCATTTCCTTTTGCCAATAAAGAGATATCATGAGAACAACTTCTTACAACGTGGTGTGTCTGCAATTAGGCTTCTGTCTGCTCTTGGCTAAAAAAAAACCCAAAAAACAAAACAAACCCAACTGTTAACTGAGCCTCTTTTGAACTTGTGCAGGGAATGGATTTAATGCAAAGTCCATCCTTAGTTACACAGGAGAGATAAACCATACACTCTTATGCAATGTAGTATGGATAGTATTAATTCATTTGCAAGATTTTAAAAACCACTTCCTTTCTTCTCATAGCACTAAATCCAGTAGCTTCTTTTTAAAAACAAACTTGGACTGTAATTGAGTTCACTTGTAAGTGAACTTTAGAATAAGCCTACCAGTATAAAAATTGTTAATGCAACAGAATTGTTTCCACTCTTTCCCGTTCTATGCCTTTTAGTGTATAATCGGATTTTGATCTATGTTCATGCAATCATTTTTATGACAACAAAAAAGACAACTTTTGTTTCAACAGTTTTGCCAGGCATTAAGCTAGGAGAGGTCTGTAATGTTAGGAAAATGTAGCTGAGAAAGTCATAAAGTGGAATGCAGTTAATAAAAATATATTAAATGTAGAGGAGTGGGGTAAGTCCTGAAGCAGGCACAAATGCTTGCAGAGCAATTAAAAATACAGCTGAGAATACTGCATCATTGGTGTAGGAGAAATATCAGCTCAGATCCTGAAGTCAGTGACACTGCTGTTTTGTCTGCTGAGAGGTAAAGACAAAGAACTAGAGCATTACATCTTAAGAACCTCTTCCTGTGGCTCCTTTTTATTGGAGTCAAACATTTTAAACAATATGAACTTAATAGACAAATTGTGCCTCATGGTGTTGCCATCAGATATCCATATGAGTGGCTATAATAACTTGCACAGTTGTTAGAAGTTTCATGGCGGTCAGGCATACTCTTGTGGGCCCTTGGAAGTTCAGTACCATCTGTAATTAAAGTTTTGTTTCTTCTACTGACTAAAAGTCAAATTACCGAGGGTAACATTAATCTGTAAAGGTATGAAAATTTAGCTTCAGAAACTTAAAAACTGGCCATCTCTAAATAAAGGACTTCTGACAGAAATAGTGCTAAAATAGACTAAAAATGTTTGTTTTGTTTTGGTTTTTTTTTTACATTTAAGTGTCAAATAACTTATTTGTGGGAAAGATGTAGTAACAGAATACCAAAAATGAGATTTGACTTTACTCATCATCAGCCTTTCACATACAAACTTGCATATCTTGTTCTGTTTGGCTTTCAAAGTGAGTGGAAAAGGCCTCAACACGTTTTTTGTGTAATGTTTTTTGAGTAAAAAAATAAGGTCTCCAGAAATGTTTAAGATTTTCCAAAAGTTTTGAGGTGATTTTGGTTCCATTTGCAGCATGAACTGTAGCATAAAAAAAAAAAGTTTTAAACACCTTCATATTCAGTAGCTTTGAAAATATTTACACCTAAATATTTTTGGGTATGGTTTGGGTTTTCTCAGAAGTTTTCCTATAGAAATAAGTAGTTGGTTTAATTTGTTCAAATCCAAGCCTCCGTTTTCATTGTTTCATTTTAATTCTGCATATTCATAAGAATGCACATCAGTTTTGTTTGTATTCATTGTAGGTCTCAACAGCTGTTTTGTTTCCATAGCTTTCTGTAAAAGGGAAACATCGGGCATATTTTATAATTTACATTTTTTGTTGCCACTAGACTGAATAATATCTGATAGATGCATGCTTTTGAATTTGTTAGGAAAGGGATTCATCTTTTATTTCAACTGATTTCTGATGAAATCACCCACAGAAGTAACCACAATGTCAGAGGTTAGGGAAACAACTCTGTTTAAAAAATAAAAAAATCAGAAGAGAGCCAGACGTTGAGAAATGTAGTTATTTCTCCAATATCTCTCTCATCAGGTAGATTTTTTTCTTTCTGGTTCTATCACAGTCAAGTCTTTGAGGTTTTTCTTTAAATTGTTACTTACAGTAACCTGAGATGGTAGTGCCTTAAAAGCAGAAAATCATCCCAAATCTGACCGTAGTTCATTAAAAAACTTATTGATCCTAAGCAGTCTAAGCACTCAGGATGTTATACATTTCCATGAGTAGTTATTCAATGAACTCTGATTAAATCACTGGATTTGTAGCATGTCAAACCACAACTTTATTCTTTATTTCTCCGTTTCTCCTGAATGGATGCCATATACAGAGAGGGGAGTGAGGACAAGAATCACCCAGTGTGCCTTCTCCGTAATGAAACCATCTTAAAGTCATCGTAATACACTTTCTCTATTTAGCCCTTATGCTTTTTTCTTTTTTTTTTTTTNTGGCAAAATGCATACAGGTTTAAATCTTTTTAAATTCATACAGGGTTAGCAATGAAAGGAAGATTTTTCTCAGGCACAAGTGTTGTGAATGTGGACTGATTTCTGAGACTCCTCAAAACCAAGAGATCTGGCTGCACCCTGGGTAGGCATGAGCCTATAGCAGTATAATGTCAGTGAATTGGGTGCTGCTAAGACAGGGATAATTTAGACATCCAAGGGTAAGTTAGTCTAAGGACCTTTCTAGATCTGGGGTAGGGGAGGAGGACAGGTTTAATATGCATTAACCCCAGTGTATCCTGTATACAGAGGTACTGTATGGAATTCAAGATTATTGGGGGAGATCCCACAGAGAGAAAAGTTTATTTAAAGGTTCTTTGCTGCCTTCCCTGACTAATGTCTGAATGAAATACTGACTTACCACCTTGTAGGTGTGAATTTTCAGTATCTACTTTTGAATCTGCTCTTACGTTCCTTCTGTATTGTGTTGCAGCAAGAGCTTGCTATAACCCTAGTTTCCCCAAAATAAGAAGTTACACAAGATAGTCCAGTGTGCAGTGCACAGCACATATGCCTTCCTACAGCATATTTCAATGCCTATGCCAATCTCAAAACCCAGGGAAAACTTTGAACATCTTATTTCAGGAAAAAATATTGATGCACACTTGAAAATTGTATCAGGCAGCACTAGTAGTTTCAAGTGCACTTTTCCCTTCTGGGAAAGTGGATCAAAGAGCAGAGGTACCATTCTCTTGTGTCTTTTCCTTTAATAACAAAGGAAGGGCTGACCCTAGATATTATGTTTCTCAAAACTGAAGAAGTATATTAAGCAGTTCTGAATCTTGATAGAGCCCTTTTGCCATGCAATTGTGCCTTAAATAAACTCTGAATAAGGAAAAAGAGGTTGGAAACTGAATGAGGTTGGAAACAGAATGCGGTTGGAAACAGAATGTGGTCAGGTTAAAATGCAGCTGATGAGGCTAAAAATCACTGGCAGGAACAGAAAGAAGTACATATAAAGTTTCTGGCTCTTTTAGTAGAGATATAATCCCACTGTCATGTGAATAGAGAGAATGTAAACAGTCTGCCAGTGCCTGATAAGAACCCCTTCAAAGAGGTGAAGAGAGGGAGAGAAGAGGTAGGTGTCTGAAGAGCTAATTTTTCCCTAATTTTCCTTCCCGGATCCAATGATTACATGATTATTAGCAGTAGCACAACTCTTAAATAGATAGTTATAATACATGCATGACCTCTGTTTAGATATACATTCCTCCCCTGAAAAAAAGCCCCAACCTAAAACCGAAACAGAGCCAACTCCATTGAACTTGGGGAAGTTTAGAAATAGTAAGAACCAGAGTTGACGTAGCACAATCCCATTGTACTGAAATAGTGTATCTTGGCCACTAAATGCAATTAAAAATAAAACTATAAATTACCCTTATTACCTGTATTAAGTCCAGTTTTTCAACCATATGCACTTGAGTAATTGGAATGGACTTACTTGATCATATATGTGCATTATAATGACATTTGGAAATAAGTGGCAAAACCAGACCCATTAAATGTAAGTAAATCATAAGTTAAGTCCAAGAGATGTCAATTCAACTATATACAATTACCCATGTACAAGTCAGGCTATTTTCTCCCATACTCTACTGCTTTGTCTCCATAAAGGAAAATCTACCAGGCTTCACACATCTGTCACTCTCTGTACAGATGACAGCTATATAGTGGATGATTTCATTAAGGATCTCTAGATGCCATCAGAATATTAAGGCTACTTCCACCTCAGAACATTCACTACAAGATCTAAATATTTTTTACATTATGATATTGAAATAAGGACAAAGGAAATATCTGATGTAGTTTCCTGTACTGGATTGTAATACCCAGGAATATTTTCCAAACCCCCAAACTCCAATTCTTAGTTGTCAAAGATAAGATAATTTCTAATTATTCTGAATTTACTCTGGCATGCTCAAGGAGGAATATTTTTTACATAATTCTTTATTGTGAGTCAGTAGAAAGACCTACATCCATTTGAGACGGGGGAAGAATATTGCCTGTATGTGTGGATGATGATTCAGAAACAACCTGCAGATTTAGAAAACTTCTTCTGCCCATTGATGTAGAAATTAAAAATACTGGAATTAGAAAAGAGGAGGCTGAGTAGTACTCCTTCCTGGGAACTGTAGTTTTCTCATTATTCATGCTAGCTTGCAAGAGAGGGTAGATGATTTCCCAGTGGAAAACACGGGAGCATTGAAGAAAAAAATAATATTTGCCTCAAAAGACTATCTTGATTAATTTCTTTCTGTTAAGAATTTAAATTATAGAGCTTTTACCTTTCTTGTCAGATTCTGTGACATGGGAGAAATGTACAACTTAGAAGCAATCTTGCAGCATACAGGAATAATGAAAATTTATTGCCTGAAATCTGAGATAGGCATGTGACTAAACCTGGAGTTCTTGAATCCACCTCAGTATTATCAGTTATAAATAAAAGCTTCTGACACATTTCACGGACAAACAATTCTGGGGATAAAACTATGATAGTTCAAATGTTCAGTATTATCTAAAATGCTCTTTAGATTAAGAATTCAAGGTTTCTCATGCAACTTCAAGTGAAGTCATTAAGATTCTTCGTACAGAGAGCTGATAGATTAAATCCTTTAATTTCCACGAAACCTACTATAGCATAACATTGCCTGGAAAGACCTGTAATGATTATTCAGTATCTAGACTGAATCCAGGGTCACTATGGCTAAATGCTGTTCCAGGAAGCACTGTTTGTGGTCTTGTATGATTTGAGACCAATCAGTATCTAACACAGGATTGCAGTGTGAGGACAGGAGAAGACTGCCCAGAGCCAAGGTGTGAGGAAAGCCCAGATGTTGGGTTCCAACCTTGGCTGACATTGATGGGATGGGACCTCTGTGCTAAGGATTCTTGATATTTGTAAATATCAAGGCTTTCCCTGGGGCTGCTGGTATCTGAACTTCCAACACTGTTACTGTCATAATTTAAATTGTTCTACTTGATAACAAAAAAACACCCAAAACCTGAAAAAAAAAAGAAAATTCAAATGAATATCATTTCTGTGGGTGACTGGAACTGAAAGTGAGGGTTGAACATTCAACACTTCTGTTTTCTGCCTGGAAACCATTTTTCTGCTCACCAGGAACAGTTTCAGTGGAGTAAGAAGATGGAAAGCCTAGATAGGCAAAGCAGAAGGCATATATAGGGCCCTGTTCCACTGGAAGTCTTTGATGGGCAATATATTACAGATGATGGCAGTGGCTCAGTTTTCTTGGCATCTTTATCTCCAGTACTAACAATTTTACAGACATGGAAGGTAGGCAGAGGGTATAAAATTCTAAATCATTCTGAAAAGTGAATTTATCTTTCCTCAAAGACAAAAATCAAAAAGCTTGTGATTTGGTTCTGGTTTTTAATTTTTGTTTTTTTTTTTTTTTTAACATTTCATCAGTGCCAAGTGCCAAACAGCATTTAGAAATACCTGACCCAGGATGTTTGTACAAGAGCAAATTCTCTGATGTCCTTTTAGCTTTGCAAAATTTCAAAAATTCAGGAGTTCAGTGCAGATAGAAGTAAAGGGGAAAAGCTGTGTCTGGAGCGTTCCACAAGACTTACAGAAACCAGGAACTTCTGCAGCCACTGAATGTGTTTTTTCATATGTGTAAATTCCAATTGAAAACTGGGCAGCATTTCACTTCAGTGTTTCTATCTCCTCAGGCTCTAGTTCTGTTTCTTTTTCCATTCTTTGTTCTCATCCGATTGAGTACTCCCTGGGGTACAGAATTATCAGGCATAATAGAATGATAATGAGGCTATTGTGTCAGTTTGAACTCTCAGGTACTGCATAAATGTTAGCATTAATTAACAGGACTTTGGTTTTACCTTGGAAGTCCAAACACCATGAAGGTATGGCCATGATTTCCCTCTTTTCTGTTGTCTGGTATTACTGATTTCATTTTGCATTTTGACCAAGGAGTCAGGATCTTACTGTGATAATTTACAAATGCACGATATCAAATACTTCAAGAAAAAAGCTGCCTCTGTTGAAGACATAATTTTATTACATCTTAACTGGTTTATGCTCATCAATTATGATAATCCTCATATGAAGTAATTCTCACCAGGTAGAACTGTAATGTTTAGTTACGTTCTTTGATATTAGAATCGGACAGTTAGAAAAATAGCAATTCTCAGAGTTTTTTTTTTTATTTGATATTTGTGTTTGTTCCACTTGAATAAATAGAAGGAAAATTTTTGGTGCATTCTATTAATGGGGACAGAGCTCTTGCCCTGTTTTGGGTGATACCTAGATCCTGCAAATACAGATTCCCAGCAGCCTGCTACATGGGCGGCCAGCAAACTGGGTGCGGTAGCCAGCAAGAACCCAGGTTTTAAAACCTGCCTGGCAGTGAGGCTCAGTTTGGAGCCTGATGAGGGTCTGTCAGACCAGCTTTGAAATCAAACCACATCTGTGAAATTTTCGAAATTGGCCAAATCATCAAATTCCAGTGAAATTTGGTAAGAATCACCGTGCTCTAATTAAAAAGAAACAAAATCACCACAGCCATTGCTGTACCCATTCAGGGTCTCAACGGTAGTTCTTTCCAGTGTTCCGGGTTGACATGATGTGTTACCTCTGCTTGTCTACAACATTTTACTGCATCCGGGAAATCACTCTTTCCAGTCAGAAGAAAAAAAAAATGGGGGGAAAAAAAAAAGTAAATGTCCATGGCCAGGCTATTTATAGTGTTTATAGTTCTATCACCTCATGATTTTTCTCTGAGGAAGGTTTGGGTTTTGGTTTTTTTTTTTTTTTTAAGTAAAAGAAGTGTTTTTCTCTACATAGTTTATTTCTAAGAGATATTGTGTCCCGATGAAGAGTTTTAAAAAGGTCATGTAAACTGTACTGTTCAGGCTGTCTAAAACATATTGCTATTAAATATGCCTTAAACTTAATATTCTCTGGAAGATTAACTGCCTTATAAATGCCATTTTGACAGATTGTTTTAGCTATGAGGGTTATGTATATATGCTGAATTTTAAAATTTGCCTGTTAACTCTCAAAGTGAATTAAAATGAGTAATTTGTTTTTCTGATATTCAGTATGTTATGTCATTTCTGAAATACAGAGATCTTCATCTGGGGAATATAAAAGATACTGTAGAACCAGCAATACTTAGAGCTCCACTCCGTTTGGGTTAGGATATCAAAGGAAACTCCCAGAATACAGAGATAGATTTTTAAAAGAAGGGCATGCTGAATTCTTTAGAAATTCTGCTTGTACGTGTGAAGAGGCTGATGGATGCCAGGCAGTTTGTAAATCACCTTCATCAGATACCTAATTGTAAATGGAAGGTTTTTTGAGAAGCTGTGATGACAAGATCCAAACCAGAAATGTCATATCAATTAACTGACTATATTTCCTAGACTGGAACCGATCTGTTTCTTTATGTGTTTAATTTCTTGGATCTTGCATTATAGGTCTGGCCAGGCAAAGGATACCAATGTAAGGGATAGTCTATACGCAGTGTGTCTTTCTGCCCAGAGAGCAGTGCCTGTGTTGCTATCTATGGCTTCAACAGCTCCACATCTGTTCATGCTGCAAATCCTTTTACTTGTGTTGAGTCTCACAAAGTTGCCTTTTACAGAACTCTGATCTTTGCAGATATGACAACACAAATTGTCTGGCATAACCCTGCAGACACCCTTCAGATCTGTGAAAATTCGTTAGGAAGAAGCAGCTCAGCAAAAGGAGAATAGTCAGTTATGGAAGGGATGTTGGTTTCACATTGGTTTCCATCTGCAGTCTTTCAGGCTCGGGGAAGAGGAGCCCCTTGAGTGCGTCAGGGAACTTGTTTTCTGCTAGGGAACTTTGTAAAACCCTTACATCTGAGTACAAAACTTCTGTTATGCATGCTTCAGTGGCATGTTATTTAGAGGAAAACTGAACTTGTCCTTTCTTGTTTATTTATTTTGTTTTGGCTTCTCTCTACTAGACTCCTGCACATGTGGCACAGTCAAGAAGTTCTTTCAAGAGCCCCTTGCCTCATAAAATGTCCTGGAGATTGTCCTGTGCCTGACGTAATAACATCCAGCTGACTGACAGCAACTACCAGTTCCAGATTCTGCATCTGTCTGCTTTGCAATGGCTGAGGCTCACGCAGCTGGTGTGCATGAGAAGGGCTGGCCTGGGTCCTAATTACTCAGAGAGAAAGAAGCAGCCATTGGGATTCGCCCAAGCCTCACTTTATCCGTGATGAGCTGTAGTACTAACCATTTTTGAGTGAGTCACTACCAAAACCAGCTGGGAAATAGGCATTTCAGAGGTGAAGCTGGACGGGCTGCATAGTCTGTGGTATTCTGGGGAGTAATTTGTAAGTGTTACTATATGGAGCTGCATGGATGTGTTTTGCCAGTTCTGGTGGTCATCGTAACCTAGTTAAAAGTTTCATGTCTGTTCCTGAACACAATGGGCCACCCGTTCAGCCTATGTCTGAGCAAAACCAGCACTGGAGTATCAGTGGGTGTCACAGCTCTGTGTAGCTTCAGTCTGTCTTCCTGACTGTGTTAAAGTATTGGTCTAGTGTTTATAGCTAACATGGGAGCTGTGAAAACATCTGATGGATATCTTGCAGTCAAAGAACTTACAATAGGAAAGTTCAGTTCTATGATTAGGTGGCCCAGCCAAAAACAATGATGGGAGATAGATAACACTGATGACGCCCAACAGAGTCTTCACTAACAGACCCTTTGAGACCCAAAATATCTTGGATCAAGATTCTGTCATGATAACAAGCTGTGTGAAGTAAGAAACTTCCGAAATCTCTCCACATCCTACGGGGCTGTTTTGTGCAAGCTAAAGACTGATGATGAACAATTGCTTGCCAGTGGGATACAAATATCCAGTGAATAAGTGTGACTATTTAGCATGCTGATTTTGCTGGTGAGTAATATTTTTGAAGGCTCAGGAAATATGTAACCCAAATAAAAAAAAAGTCATTGCACTGTGGAAAGTCTGATGGAAATGACAGTCTGGGCTTGCGTAAAACTCAGATCCAGAGGAACCCATCTGGATTATGTTCTTACATAGGAACAGTCATGTGAGCTGTTGTATATTGAGGGCACCGAAGTCCTGCCTGCCAGGTAAACTGCATTTGGTTAGGATCATGATGTTCTTTAATGGCTTTCATTCAGTATCAACTTTGCATGCCTTTACTAGCAGTTGATACCCAGAACTGCAGGCAATGCTGTAGGAATGCTTCCTAGAAA
Source organism: Heliornis fulica (assembly GCA_013399135.1). NCBI lineage: Eukaryota > Metazoa > Chordata > Aves > Gruiformes > Heliornithidae > Heliornis > Heliornis fulica. The sequence continues at coordinate 755,234 of VXBZ01008231.1, forward strand.
AGAACAGTACAGCAGAAGTTTCATTCTTTAAGTAACTAATACACGACAACATTGAGTAAACAAGCTAGTGAGCCAACATGAAAAAAAGTTACAAGCTGGTTCTTAGCCGGTGTCGTGTTGGTAGAGAGCCCTGCCTCAGCCTAGAGATTAATGTTTCAGATTAGGAAGAAAGGAATTGTTAGCAATCATCTAAGGTGGACCAGATGTCTCTCTACAGTATTTCAGGATAAGTTTGGCCAGGCTCAGAAATGTTTGGTTTTTTTTCCTGGGAGGAAAATAGATGTTCTCAGTAAGAATTGTGAGGTATGTGCCTGCCGCCTGAAGTTTTGTTAAGCCTGCTGTGTCAGTGAGCCATTAGAAGGAAAATACTTTGTTTTGTTGATTTATTTTGGCTTTGCCTTGCTTGGATCCTCTACAGGGTTCTGCAGAGAAGTGGTAGGATGGGCAGTGCACCAGGTTTGCAGCCTGTACCATGCTTCAGTTCCAGAGTCTTCAGTCAGAAAAGGCAAAAATGTATTTTCCACTGAATGCCAGGCAAATGATGAAGGAAGGAGGGAGGGCAGAAAGCGAGGCTTTTGTGTAAGCAGAGAATTCATCCATAGCTGGACTCTCACATGAAATCTTTTAGGGCAAGACACAAACCATGACGCTTCTGATGGCATGAGCCCATAGTAGAGCTGGGAATTATGCGTTATACAGGCTTTTTTGAAGCTTTTTCTTCCCATGGAAGGGGAAGGTGTATCCATTGACACTTGGTAAGACCTGGTGATGAAGCTTCCTTTTTTACTGAGGCTTTTCTGAAAAGGGCTTTCAATTTTCATACTTGGTTTTATAGATTTTAAAAATGTGTTAGGCATCTTTACAATATTAAAATACCTGCTGAGTTTGGGGATAGAATCAAGGGAGAATCTTACTAGAGTAATCATTGCCAATGGAGATAGGAGGAAATGTTTGAATTCTCTGTTTTCAAACTGCCCTTATATTCTTGCCACGTGACTTAGACCCACTCTTGAACATGACCTATTATTCCTGGCTCAAATACAAGTGAAAAATAGCTGATGTCTTAAGAGCTGAAAGAGATTCTCATTGTTCTATGAATGTTTCGCTTCATGTAAATGTCTATGAGCAGCTTTATTTTGTTTATTTTGTGGATAAAACCTGTCATAATCTGGCATCTATTTCAGCTTTGAGGAGGCATCTATGGAGTCTACTGAAGGCATAGACAAGAAACAAAAAGGCAGGTTTTGTAGTGATTCCAATATTGCAAGAAGAGAGCACTTAAAACTAGCCACATGTGGTACTTGTGCACCGAAACTGAGACTCTGTGTACTTGGCAGCCTAGAAATGAGTAGAAAGAGAAATTGAGCTGAAAAAATAAGCTAAGAACCTAATTATGAAATGCCAACTCTATGGGCAAACTTATGCTAGAAAAGCTGTAATGCAGTTGGTCACATATTGTGAGAAAAACCCACATATAAACAAGAAAAGTCTTTTTATTGTCCCTAAATCACACATAAAGCTGCGGAGTAATGAATTTGAATAACTGGCCCCAGATCACACCAAATGAATTTGAGTGCTTTGTTTTTCTAAAAGCCAGCCAAGGGCCTTAGAAACAAGACTGCCCTTCCACTCAAACAGAATTTAACAGAAATATCATAATAGCCAAACCAGCTAACTTTTAAAAGAGAGAGATGCTATTTCATTTTTCAATAAATGTCAGTTGATCTTTAAGATTTGCAATGTATCTGCCAAAAGTCCACAGCTGCTCCAAAACCTTTCTTCACAGAAATGTTGCTGTGGATTTCCTATGTCCCAGACTCAGACTGCATTTCTTGGGAGCTTCATCTTTCAAACATCATATTCCTCCTCCTTACCAATGGCAGTGATAGCTTGTACTGCACAGTGCGGTACTGTTGTTGTCAGTTATGTAAAATATTAAGAATGTTTCCTATTATCTGTCATGCAAATGGACTAACTAACTGTAATGCATAACTGAAAAAAATGTTCTTGGATGTATACTTCTGGAATTATTTTTTTTCCATAGATGTTAAAATCCCAGTGCAGCATTTATGATGTCTCCTGTATGGCCAAGCTCAAAAGTTATCATTGGTCCAGAATCATTGCTGACAGGTAGAGTAAATGATTGCTGTCAGCATCAAAAGTCTATTTTCCAGCTTTCCTGCTACTGGTTTTATTTTGTTAGCCATTCAGTTAAAAATGCAGTTTTATCTTTCATTTTTCCATGTGTTCAAACTGGACAGAACTACTGGAAACTGTAGCTTCTTGCTTGAAGTGCTTCAGTGAGGTAGCATAGGCTACAATAAAATTCATTTTTCACAGATAGAATAGTGGACTCTGAACTGATTACAATGGCTTAGGAATGGGACCTTGATGCTGTGACAGACACCAGCTCAGTGCTTAGCAGGAGTTTAGCAAGCAAGCAAACTGTTAGGGTCCTTTAGGAATTGGGGGACTCAGGGGCAGGGAGGGGGTGGTATGGAGTGAGGAAGGAAAGGAAAAATACCATCATGCACAGTTGATTCACAACCTGAATAATGTGTGTCATTCTTGTCTCCCTATCTCTTAAAGATTATACTAGAACTCACAAAGGCATAGGGAAGAGAAGCAGGAATGATGGGAAGTATGGAGCAGATTGCATGGGAATAATCATTGAGGAAGCTCCTCCAGTCTCAGGAAGGGAACAGAAGAGACCTACACAATCATCGATGGCATGAGGTGTTAGGGCCCGAGCAGCTTTGTCTGAGATATACTTGGTGTGGGCAGTCAGGCAGCAGTAGCCAAGGTCAGTGAACGAGGGAAGTTGCTGTTGTGGCAACTAAGTTGGGGAAGTTCCAAGAAAGGAGGATACCTGTCTGAATAGGGGTGTAGCTATAGAAGATAAGGTAGCCAATCAGCTTAGCTTGTGATGCGTGTGTGGTGCGTGTACGGAAATGGTTTCCTATATAATGTCACGGAGTTTGCTAATAAAGTGGAATGATTCTGCATCATATTGGTGCATCTAGTCATTCTCGGCCCGCATGCAACTAAAGGACCCCGGCAATGAGGAGATTTGGTAGTGTTCAAAACTTATAACACAAAACTGATGCTCAACACATGAAGCTGGTAGGCATCTAGTTCACATTGAAAATTGGTAATTCACCTGAAGGAGAGTGTTCTTCATAAATGAGAAGTTCTCCTATAGCTCACCATAGAACACTGTGGACATAAGAAATGTTCTTTAGTTCAAGAGAGGCCTGGACAAGTGTTTTAATCAGACAGTACCTGACTAGATTGAATCACAACAAAGGCAGAAAATCTGCTGAGTTGAAAGCAGCTGCAAGGTGGAAGAGTATGAGGAGAGGATATAGCCTCTATACTTAGTCTACTGCACTTTCTCATGCATCCAGTTATGACATAGAATACTTAATTACCTGCATGCTTGGACTGAATCAGTATCATCACTTATGTTTTTAAAACAAGTCCCTAACTGGTTAGGACCCAGAAACAAATACTGTGCCTATAACTTCTGTAAGATTATTTTTTTTCCCTATAGAGTCTGGGAAAAATATTTCTTGGACTCTACAGTCATGGAATCTGCAGTATGTGTGAGGTGATCAGAGCTTTGCATCCTTATTATAAGCTTTCCAGGGGCTGAAGTCAGTTAGAAATGTATACTTTCATATCTGACCCTTCGCAGATGTATGTTAAAATACCAAACTAAGCCGGTGCTCCAAAATAGCTGTAAGGAGTGAATTCAGCAGTGCATTTTGTTTTCTCAGGATCATAACAATGTGAAGTCCTGGTATTTTCATGTCACTTGCATGCATTCTGAAAGGCTCTATGAATGTTTGGAGTATCCTTTTGTCTGTGATAATATTAAAAGTCAAGTATTTTTAGAAAACCTATTTTCATCTAGTTGTGAACTGAATATTCTTCTTGGCAGTGAAATCAACATCTAACATTGTCATTTGTAGAGGGGGAGAAATGGGTTCCATATGGGGATAATTATGTGGTCGTCTTGTCTTGAAGTAATACAGAAATCACTACCCAAATGAAGGACTGAAATAACTTGTTTATGCTTTAAAAAGCATTTATTTGGGCATCACGACACTAAAACAGGTCATAGGGAATCTGACCCAGATATTTTCTGTCTTTGTTACTGATTATGAATGTGAACAGTAACCTTCAGCTAAGAAAAGCTTACCATACATCCTACTAACCTGTTTTTTGGGGCATCATCTCTTACAGTGAAAGGATTGTTCTGCCTCTGCGTTTAACTCAGTCCTCAGGGTTTTGTGTGAAGTGTTCAGTGAAGGTGCCAATTGTGGCAGAGGTTTTAGTGGTGTGGATTCCTGTCCGTGAGATCATCAGCTTGCTGACCAACCATGACTTGGTAATGATCACTTGGTAAGTGACCTACACTGGATTTGAACTGGTGACCTTACTCTCGAAGACACTGAATGCTGGTTCTAAACTTTGGAGAATTTAATTTCTGGTTTTTATTCTAAAATAAACTCTGTTCAACCTCAAACTTCTTCCTTGGGCAGTGTTGTGACAATACTGTTTTCTCTTTTACCTGGAACTGCTTTATATCTTTCACTGTGCTAAATTGGGGTCCATTGTTTCATTCAGAAATAATATTAGCATACATTTAATTCACAGAATATTAGAAAATGTTTTTTGGCTAGTGTTTATGGGAACAAGAAGAAAGAATTTTAACAGCTATATTCAGTACCATTGAGAAAACACCATGCACTGCAGCATGGGAACAGCCCTAAATTCCTTACTCCAGCAAAAGCCTAAGTCAACAACACTTGTGCCTGAAGAACTGCCACAGGACTGGCACAAATATTCTGATTTTTCTGGTTACAGAAGTACACAAAAAGGAGAAAGGGTAAAAAAAAATCCCAAATTTCAGAGTATTCAGCTGGAGCTTGCATATGAGGCATGTTTTTTAAAAATAACTGTTCTGTAAGAATCTGTAGCCCTAATTGAGCCCAAATATGTGTCAGGTATACTGATTTAAAGCCCACAATGGTCCAGTTATTTGCAAACACATTTTAAGAGTTGGTGTTGGTTTTGAGTGGGGTTTTTTCAAGTGGCATTGATGTGCTGATTGCAGTTATCAACCCTTCACTGCAGTGTTTTAAGTTCATAATCAAAGTAAAAAATGAAGGTGAAAGTAAATTCTTATAGGATCATGGAATCAGAATCACTTGGGATGGAAGAGACCTTTAAGTTCATCGATCCAACCACAGCCTAACCCTGCTTAGTCCACCTCTAGCTTAAATTCTTAGTGTATCCAGCATTCATGATACTTTATCAAATGACAATATTGATCAAGACATGCTTTTATAACTATTTTACCTGTATTTATCATGACAAAATATTCCAAGATTTCCATGTTGGAACAACATGGATTTTTTTAAACACTCTTTTGATGAAAAGGGGGGAATTACGGGTGTAATTTAGTTGCAAAGTTTAAATTAGCATTAGGAAAAAAAAAAGAATAATTAGATCCTATAAATCTCTCTTGATATGTATTTTTTTCTCTTTCCTGTGTTTCTGATCCCTGTCTTGGGGAAAAATTCTACAATCAAATCCTCCTCTATTGGTGCATAGCTTATGTCTAGCCATAGAATTTAAAAAATGAACAACCCTTCCCTGAGCCATAGAACTTGATCAGGCTGCTTCTTCAAGTAATGATATAGAATAACTCAGTATAAAACATTGACTAAAACAAAATAAAAGTCAGTGATTTCTTCTCATCTGTCTGCTAATTTGTTAAATACATTAAGGATCCAGACATATGACTCTTCTCCTGTATAATTATAACATGTATACTGTGACTTCCCAAAGATTACAATACTGCCATATTTTGTTACTGAAATGTCTTCATCTCTTTGATCAAAATGGCCAAATACTTAACATATTTTCTATAGCATAGCCAGGAAAATGCATTTTTAATTACAGGTCCATTAAGCCTTTGTGGTTGAGAAGGCAAAAGAATCAAAAGTTTCATCTGAAGTCATCTGAAGTCAAGCTGGCTGACTGATGAAGTGAAGTCAGATATGAAATGAACAAGCGTATGTGTTATATTTTAATGTTTTTATACACTATACAAAACTGAGATCAGTTTTGGAAGACTCTTGCCCCCGACTTGCAAGACTGAGCAAATCTGGCAAGAGGATGGACATATGCTGAGTTTTGTTTTCCAACGTAAAGTCTAGGCATTTTTCCTACAAACCATAATGTCTATCTTAGGAGGTCTGTGTAATGCTTTCAAAAACATTTTTGTTTCGTACATCTGCTATATAGCCTTAATCCAAGTGTGCCATACTCCTCATAGGAAAGCAGACTGAAATTCTCTTTCAAGACATTTTCAACTACAAAGAGCTGTCTTATTTCACATTTTTTCCCCAGTGAAGTGTTACATTTTTAAAGGAAAATTTAACTTTTCTTAATTTAATTACCTGAACAAGAAATAGCCACTAACCTTTTTTCTTCCAGAAAAGAGAAATTTTATAACAAATTCAAAACCTATAGAACTTTTGTGATGAATTAAGAAAAAAAAAACCAAAAAACTTTGAACTGTCTTTCCAAGTTCCTGTTAAAATGCTCATTATTTTATGACCTGCTTCAGTGTGGTAATTTCTGTTGAATTTAGCTTGGAGCCAGTACTTTCTTAACCAACAGAGAAACTCCATATATAGATTCACTGGTCAGAAGAAACGTCACTTTCATTGATGAGATTGTAGGGTTTGCTTCTCATGGTTGCTGAAAAATTCGAGAAGGCACTTTACTTTTGCTTACAGTTCACTTGGTAGTTTCCTCCCAATTTTCCATGATAAAATACAACTTTTGCTAGCTCTGAAATGGAGGCAAGAGCCTTGAAATGTCGTCCTCTGGGGGATGAAATGTTTATAGTGTCCTATTGCTAGATGTAAATGTGATTCATTCTGTGATAAAGTATGTAAATTTTATTTCAGACGCATGACAGCCAGTTGATAGGGGTTTATGGAGCTGACTAAGGAGCAGAGCTGGCAAAGTGTCTCTTCACAACTGTTAGCAGAGTCGCAGGAATTATCTCTAACAGCAGCTGTCAGGAGGCGGCAGGATGGCAGGGAACAAACTGAAAGGGAACAGATACTGAGAACTGGACTGTCTTTTCACTCATTGAAATAGCATGTGGCAGCCCAAGTGTTAAGAGCACCTTTAACTCAAGGGGACTAAACCTACCCAAATTATTCGGGTCAAATTCATGTATAGGGTTGCGGGCACCTTGTGCCACTCAGCACAGAGATGCCTCCAAGGGCCCTCTCCTGTGAGGAAAGGATCCACACTACAGGCAGACCCTAGGGCATCCTCTCCAGCAGGCTGGACCAGACTTACCCCAGCCTGAAGGCTCAGCCTAAAGTGAGATCCTGTTTTTCAAGCTTATCTTTTCTTTTCTTGTCAGGTTGATGAAGCTGATGGCTTTCGTGGTGACCTTGTGAAGCGTTTTTCTTTCTCTGCCTCTGTTTTTGTTAGGGAAGGTGTGAAACGTTTGAAATATCATATTGAAAATATAGTATGTATATAGTAGGTGTGATGATGCCCTAAACAGTTGCACAGGGCTTCTGCATTCCCTGATGTTTCTCAGAGAAGACAGAATTTTTGCTCTCAGATACATATACATAGCTTGTCTCTTTTTCATTTCCATTTTATAAAGAGGATAGCAGTCCATAGGTTGATCATATATGTAAAATTACCCAAGACTAGCTCTAAATTTTTGAAGTGCTTTTGGATTCTTTTGAATGAAAAGCATTGCAACTTGTAAATACAAAACAGTGATATTTAAGTTGTTGCGTGTACCGGTGGGCAGCAGAGATGTCATCTGAAAGCAGCTAATAACAGAGGGTCGTACCTGGAAACTTTTCTGCTACAGGTTTTTCTCAATCCCAGCTTTTCCCAGACCTCAGCCTTTCTTTTGGGGCAGTGTGTGGGTGAATCAGTTGGTCTTTGATTCTGTGAAAGTTCTTCTTAACTGAAGAAAACAGTTCCAGTGACATGAGCGAGGCTGGATGGAAGGTCAATGGCTGCGTCTAAGATGGCAGAGTAACTAATATATAAATCATGAGGTTTTCGGTAATGAAAAAAAATTCCTTAAAATATCACGAGTCTAAAATTGATTCTGCTAGTGTTTATATATGAAAATTCATATAATACATGTGCATCTGTTTACATTATAATGTCCTCGGTTACATTTAGAATTGAGTGAATCAAAAAGGAATTATCCACTGATGTTCTAAAGAAAAATACTCTCAAGTAATTCATCACACTTCACCCAAAGCAGAAGGATAAGGAAAAACAATTACAGAGTTAGTTTTATATTTTATAGTAAGAATGTTATGCTGAAAGCAAGTGAAATCTTACTGTTTGTGTTATAAAACACTCAAAACCTAATTTCCTTTTGATGATTATATGGTGCAATGGTTGCCCTGAAGTGGAAAACCAATTCAGATATAGCCCCAGTTCTCAAAGGGAGAAAAGTTGAAGTCAGGGTTTAGGTCTCATTCAAAGCGCAAGTTTGTAAGTCAGAAAATGGACTGTGTGATGAGTCGTTCTGTTGGGGAGCCAGTCTTTATTAGTTGCTGTCAGAGTCATGGAATGATGGTGTAATACTTAACAGTTTGATTTCTACTGCACATTGCTGAAAGATGGTATGGTAACTAGGCTGTTCTTGATATAGGATATCCTATACGTACGTTCTTCCATATGTTGTAGTTACGTACTTTGTCCTGCATTTTGGATGTGATCTTTCACTTTGCTTGAGAGTGACTCTTGGTCATATTGTTACTGAATTTGCTGTGACTTCCTTGTTCAGGTCCTCTTACATGACATTGGTGCTGGACAGGGGGAGGGAAGAGATTGAGATTCAGCTGTAGGGCAGAAGAAATTTTGCCAGAGACCTCTGTACAATCCCAAACAACAGTGGCAGAAACACCCCTTATTACCTGATCTATACGAATAGTGACATTACTTTGATAAGTATATATAATAATAATAATATGATAAATATATATATATATATATATAACTATAAGGCTAAATAAAAAGTGTTCTCTCTATGACCTGATGACTTTTTCCTGTTACATACTAACAAGTTATTACAGTAATTAGTATCTGCTGACAACTATGTACAGCATAATTCTGTGTAACACTTTTCCAGACACATACTGTTTCTTTCACAGAGCATAAAATGAATGAATCATACAAACGTGCTGTGTGTCACTTAACTCCCAGGTTACATCTGTTTACATACATATGACTATTTGTTAGAGCATTTGATATAAAAGCTTTTAGAGAGTTTTATATAAAAGCTTTTTATGTCCACACAGACTTTCATAATATCTAATTGCATTCTTGGAAAAAATGTGAGGAAGGGGACTTACTGAAAAGAAAATATTTGTAGTAGCGGAGGGTACTACAAATTTTTCAGGCACCTAGTGGTCTCCAAGTATTTCTGGCAAGACACTTGTTCTCTTTTAAGGTTCAGTGCTAATGCACAAAAGCTCAGAAGCTCAGGCACGTAACTTCTGTCACAGTGGTATACCGTAATGATCTGCAGCAGAGGACCCAGGAACCCTCTGACCATGGGTTGCTGGGAAACACAGTTGTCTAAGATCAACTTTTCACATCTTTGTTTCTGCCTGACAGTTTTCCTTGAACTTTCAGTAGAAGATGAGAGCTAATTTCAAACTAAACTTAGTTTATTTTCAGCGATTGGAGTTTGTGAGTTTGAGGAGGTGGAGTTTTGGTTTTGTGCTATTTTTCAGGTTTGGGTGTTTGTTTTTTAACATAGACTAGTAAATGATTTGTTTTGTGAAAAACTTACACAGCTGTAGAGAAGAGTAAGTCATGTTTGTAATTTTGCAGCCTTGATCCATCTTTTTTATCATGAGGCAAAAGAATATCATCAGAGACACATCCCTCGAAAGGCTCCGTGATTTGAAACCTGATGCTTCCTATGGGAAGCTTTGTCATCGCCCTGCTTAGCCCCCCATTTCGTCCTTCTGCTCACACATGGAGTCCTTACCACATCCATCAGTGCTTGGCTTTGCAGTCAGGCAGTGTTCATATGGGGCCTCGTTGTATGAAGGAACCTACTTTCCAATTCTTGCTGCTGAGAGAGCCCTGCTCTTTCTCCTCCCACCAGTGTTTCCAGGGGTGGCTCGGTCCAAGTTAGGACTTTGAGCCACACAATCACAGCTGCAGAGCCTGGTTTCCTTCAGGTATAAATGGGAGAGAAAAGGGCTGGAAGGTGTTCCTCATGTAATCGCTCACTAGGAGACTCAGAAGACAAAGCGACAAACGTGGCTCCTGTGTAATGACTTGCAGGACAGGCCTCCACAGAGGCCCATTTGAAAATGGCATAACCCTATTATTGTTGCAAGCTGTGTCCATGGCTGAGATCCAAGCTGAAAGTCAGCAAAACTAGATGAAAGCAACCAGCACCGTTTCGTCTGTGCCTCTTGCACTAATGAACTCTATTATCTTTATGAAATTGTTTCTCACCTACAGTTTGCAAATACAGTAATAACTTGCTCCTCTTAGCTCTTGCATGTTCTTTAATATACTGTTCCCAGGCCAATTCAAAATCACCGCAGCATCAGAAGATTGTTCTCCGCAGTGCTTTTATGTTGTTGGTTTGAAATACTTTGAAAACCATTAGATTATTCCAGGCTTACCGGGACATTTCCACAAAAATAAGCTGCATGCCAAAGAATCTGAGATTCATACATTACAGGATATGGTCTCCTCACACCCTCCGCCTACTCATTTGGAAGTGTCTCCTGGTTTTCCTGCATCATTTGACACATCTGTAGTCATTTAATTGTTCTAGCCTTTCAGACTGTATTGTGAAACAATTGCTTACAGGACTCATTAAAAGAAAATATAACAAAAAATTCCCATGCATTGTTCCTCCTCCACAGTAACATAAGTCTTGGAAATTTTCAGGGTATCCGAAACTAATTTACTTTTTTTTCAAATGAGACATTTTGACCTGTGTTAGAGTAGGCAGCCAGCATGCAGCAGAAGTACTAGGACAGTATTTCTATATGTCCAAACAAGTCATGAGTGGAAGGGGAGTGTGTTATATGTTGCGTGGGATTTTTTTTTAATTGTTATTTGTTTATTCCAGTTTTGGCCCTGACTCAGAAAGATACTTAACCACTTTTTTATGTCAACCCTCTCTCTACTAGAAAAGCCTTTTCTTGAGCCCTGTTGAAATGAGTAGAAACTAAACATATGCTCAGAGGTAAGCATTAGCTTGAAACATTTTGCTGACTGGGATATTCTCTCACACTTGTCTTTGGAAGTTGACCTGGCAAGAGATGTTTTTGGAGTGCATTTATCTCAATTAACATTGTGTCATACAGAAAGAAACACATTGCTAAATGCTTGGAATTCCACCATTCCCTATTTCACTCCTTAGCGGGGAGGAGAACTCTCTGAATCTCCAACTGCATACCAAACATCTGGCAGATGTCTAAATTCCCATCTGACTCAAGGTCATAGAACAAGTCACTTGATATTGATGCTGAACTAGGCTTCTGTAATGTAATGGTTATATCTAGTTGCAAATGTTTAGAATTGATTGCAAAAAATATGTTTAACAGTTTCTGTTGAAACACCATTATTGTAGACACAAATGTGGCTTGTAGGCTGATGGAAGATGATCTGGAGAGCAACACAAGGAATACATAAAAATGCTGCTTAGTTTTTGAGAGAAGGATCACATCTGAATCAATCCAGAACTAAATTATACACTGAAATATCTTGATTGTGGGAGTCTTTGGGATCAAATTTGGTAGTAAGGCTGAGAGTGTAAAGCAGGTCAGCTGCCTTAACATGAAACTGACTTACAAATAGAAAAATGGAAATTAAACATTCTTTGCTTTCTGTCTTCTTTTTAGAGGGCTTAACACATGTATTTTCTCAGAGATGAAAAGTTTTCATTTTTCCAGAGGTAATGTTTTGGAAATATTAATCTGTTTTAGAAGGACTAGTAAAGTTTTACTGCATCCATAAACCCATTTTACATTGTTAAAACAGGATACGTGTCAGCTGAATATATTGTATAGTACCTGAAGCAGAGATAGATGTATGGTTTTCTTAGGTTAATACACAAGCTACTGCAACAATGGATTTTATTGTATTTAAAACCAATGTAAAATGTACTGTGCTGCTTCTTAGAGTATCATCTGTATCCTTCTTTCTTCCAGTCTGTCCAAATTTTTAAGCCACGTTTATCTTTACATTTGTCTCCCCAGAGACTTGAGCCTCCTCCAGTTCAGCTTTTCAGGTGCACAGATGGAGTAGCGATGAGTAGAGATGGGATTTTATTAATACGTAGGCTCTCAGGCTTCAAGGTCACTTGCAGAGTCTAGAAAGCTTTGCTTTGAGAGCCTGGGATCTCACATGTCGGCCCTGGTGCTCGGGACTAGCAGGAGGAATAACAGCCTTCCCTGCAAAACAGCAGGACCAGGTGGGGTACGTCCAGGTCAGGTACCATGAGATCCCAAGAGACCCAAAGGATGTCTTTCTAGTTTTTCCTCCTCCATCCCTAATCACTTTCTCCTTGATGTCTTCCACCTCTGACCCCAGGACTATATGCTGGATTTAGCACACAACTCATCAGCTTTAAATGAAATATAGTAATTTCCACAAGTTATCATTTCCAAGGTAACTTTGTTTCATTAGAGAAACACCAACTGTCTGTGGATCCAACCCTTGCCCTAATGAGTGGGAAATACAATAACCCCTAGGAGTTCTGTTGGGACAACCCGTTGTCAGAGATGCTTACCTAGTCTCCATTACTCGAGGAGAAATAAGGAAAATTATGACTTATCAAATGCGTGAGTAAAGTTTGTGATGAATGTGGGCACTTGCAGGTGAGCGGAAACAGGACAGTGTTTTTGCAAATCTTTGCAAATCCCTCCCCAAAGGTTAGTGGTATTTAATAACCCAGGTGCCTCTCTTTGCACCTACTGTCACGCTCAATGCCCTATAAACTGTACCTCAGTATTTCACGTTTTTCATTGCAAGGCCAAATCTGGAGTTCAGACTATACAGGGAATAGTGCATACAACACAGATTGTACTTCCCATCTCAGCTGACTTCCCAGCATGATGTAAGTACTCTGGGGACCAGTGTGATTTTATTCATAATACAGGTTTTTCTATAGGTTTTCTTTCATATTTATCTGTTTTTATTGATGTATTAGAATAGAAACAGCATTAAACAGGCTGCGTGTAACATCAAATAGATCATAATTTTTTGTCGGTTATAATAAATTTAAGAATACGGATGTAGGTACAGGCATACAGATTTACTTATGTAGAGACAGCACAGAGAAGTCAGTATGTGTGTAATCTAACAGAAAAGCTTGAGAAGAATCTAAAAGTTAATAGAGGGCTACAAGTGTGTTCATTAATAATTATTTTTTAGCTTAAGCACCAGAATATTCTATTCCAGTAGTAGTTGAATTGAACTAAACCACAAAGGGTTAGCAAAATCCAGTAGGATGGACTGGGCATCTTCTGCAAGGAGAATCACAGATGTAACTGTGTATGTTAACAGCAAATCTTTTTCCCAGGGACTGACACACGATGTGTTTCTATGCAGCAGATTTAACCGGGGATATGCAGCTTGTATCGTCTCTTTCTTCCTCTTAGCCAGTTTTTCCAGCTAATGGAAAGAGAATGTCATTGGCTTCATCTTTATTCCACCCTCATTCCATCAGGCCCAAACTCTGAGTTGGATAACTCCCAATAGGATCAGGACACATATGGTCAAAACATATCACTTAAGGAATGCTTTCTGAATCAGCATATGTACTTGCAAAATATATTTCTACTCTTAAATGTCTTTGTGAGATGAATCCATTGCTCAGCTTCCATTTCTTTATGAATAAATATATACATACACACGTGCATGTGTGTACACATATGTGAATCAGTTTTCTATATCCTACTAGAGCTCCAGAAGGTGGTGCTTCCAGCTCTGCATCTGCAAGCTGCTGAGAGACGTTAAACTTCTGTATATGCAGTGACAGGAAGTGGGATGTACCAGCTCACATCTGCTAGCCATTAAATGCTAACAACAACAATAATAAAATATTATTTTAGCCAGGCCAAAAAGAACAGACATCAGACATAGAAAGCTGAAGGTGAGTCAAAAGAGGGCACACATCCAGCTGATTTCTTCAAAGGCAGAATAGTATGCACCCTTTCTTGGTTTTCAGTTCTGGAAATACCACCTTGAATCATCGTAACATGCCATCAGAATGAGTGGGTTTGAGGATTTCCTGTAGAAAACTATAGCAGCATTGATTCCTGCAGCACTGTTCTGAGAGGAACAAGCACAGGTCTCAGAACTTGTTGGATTCAGAAAACCAACACCTCCCTTAGATTATTTTTTTTTCCCCAGTTGCCTTCTACACTTCACTGTGCTGATAATTTTTCCCAGGAAAATGCCGAATCAGTGTAAAATGGGTTAATTAAAAATGCATGCTGTTTCTTAGTAGTTACTACCTGGGTGATTATCAAGGCTGGGTGGAGGGTGGTGGTTAATAGCTCTTGTGGCATATTGCATTACTAGAAAGAAAAAGAGGACTGACTTTCACTAAAATCTGATCAAGTCGATGAAAGTAAAAGAGGTTCCAGAAGATCATGCCTCAGGACATTGCTTTGAGTCATAAACCTATCTGTTATTTAATTTAAAGAAATTGCTCTTTTGCTGATATATACAATTGTTGTTAGCAGATAGCAGCTGCCATTGCAGAAAACTCTGGCAGGCTGAAGGACCATCATGATTAATTGGAGAACTGGTATTCACAGAAAATGGCTGGCTGCCAATGTACTGCAAAAGTAAATAGCATCAATTAAGTCAGCATAGCTAATTTTGTCCTGAGCTAGTAATTACACTCTATGCACAATGACGTCTTTATTAAAATACTAGAATGCTGTAGAAAGTGTAAGTGTAGAACTGTTGGGTATTATTCCAGCTACTTCTTGATGATTTAATAGAAATAAAGATAAGGACTGACTTTTACCCACTTTGGTCACTTTGGCAGATAACTATTTCTATGTTGAGTTCTCTATTTTACTCTTTCTGTTTCATCGATCTCTTTATGTGTAAAGGCAAGCACTTGGTAGAGCATTTTATAAACACTTATGTGCAAATATTTGGTACAAGTTTGGTTCTTAGTTTTAGGCTGCCTGTTTCCTTCATTTTTCAAAGTCACAGTGTGTTTCTCAAGTCTAAGTCAGGGATCATGTGGTAGTGATTCAGTGCTGGTGTGTTGTTGGTCATGCCTTGCTGAGAGGACAGCACCAAACCTGGCCTCTCAAGGCCATGTTCTTTTGTTCAGAGGGATAGGACAAAGGGTGTCCAGGACAAACTGTTCCAAGCTTTGAGGACCTGTTGATGCAAGCAGGAAAGTCTTTACCAACCTTTGCTATTTCAGTAGTTATCAAAGGGCTCAATGAGTCAAAGGCCTGTGTTGGTGGATTGCACTCATTCCCACTTGGCAGAAAGGGTAGGGGTAAGCCTTAAGTGCTGAGCTCAAATATAATGTGGTGTTGTCTGTTCCCTGAAGAACAGGAAAATGACCCCAATGACAACATCACCATCTTCTCCAGGTGAGAAGGGAATGGTCTCTGTGTGTTTACTTAGTGTCAGGTCGTAACCGTGCAGACATGTACATTCAGTGTTTTAACTGTCTCACGGAGAAAATCAACAAATTATCTGAGTCCTGGCCAGACTTCAAAAGTTCAGAGGTTTGGTTCAGAAAGAGCTGCAGTCACTGATCCAAAGTTTATAAAAGCTCTCCAGATTTTCTGAGACTGTAAAACTGGGCTGGAGAAGCATTTTTCCTGTAGCTTTCAGCACTTCTGTTTCCCATCCTAGCTGGACAGTGGAATTGAAAAAACACTTCTTCAGAAATTCCAAGAGCTTAAGAACATTTGGTCCCAGTCTGGTTCTAAAAATGAGTAAAGATCTGGGAGGCTGTCTGGTGGGGTCATATCTAACCTACCTAGCCTGGCCCATTTTGTCTGCAGCTCACTTCAGATTGAGCCAGTGTTTTTGTAGCTGGAGTCTGGTGCAACAACTCAGCATGCACCCCAACAGTCCAGTTTGTTGTTTTTTCCCAGCTGTGTAGAGGTTCCTACTGATATTAAAGCCCTTGATTCAGAAGCAGATTCTGTTTACTCTTTGCTCGTTCGCGCTGTATTCTGGTGAAGAGAGAGCCCAGAGGTTTGACAGCTGTGATATTGCAGTGTCAATGGGGAGTCTTATGTTTCAGAAAAGTAGAAAAGCATGCTTCTAATGCCTTGGTGTTTCAGATAGGAAAATGCTGTTTATAATATCACATGACCAAGGCATGGGTTAGTCAAGTCATGGGAAGAAAATAAATCTCAGCTCTCGCTGTTAACTCTTTCACAACGCTCCTTTGAAGTTATGCTGTAAAGACTGCTTATCCATTCTTTTTTTCTTCTGCCTGGAAAATGCTTGCTTTTTGCTTTTTGTTGTATTTTTGTTTGTTTTTTTTTTTCCCCAGAGGATAGGTGCAAAAGTGCTGGACCCACTGCAATAAGTGGGTTAGTTACCAGCATGCTTCATTCATGCCAGCAATGACCACTGTGGGGACAACAGCCTAGACCTTGTTGATTCAGCTGAAAGAGAATTTGTCAGGCTTGAAAATGTACTTTCCATTTTGTCAGCTACAGGAATACATATTTATCTGTTCTTAACTAAACTTAGGGCCTTTTTCATTTTTCAGTTCACTGGGACAGCTAGACTTCCCTTCCAGTCTTGGGCAGTCAGGATTAGGGTACTACTAGTTTGTACTGGTAGTAAAAGAGAACTAGCTAACGTATTCTCATAAGAAATTTCAAGTATGCAGAGGTAGGCTGACTTTTGCAGAGCTCCCTAAAACCACAGATTCTAGTTCTGCCCTTCAAACCTAAAACCAATTGAATTGCAGTGATATTTGCATTAAAAGGAGAGAAAGCCGTTTTTGAGCCAATTACAAAGAGAGGAGAATCTTTGACATCCACTTCTGGATCTG
Source organism: Heliornis fulica (assembly GCA_013399135.1). Taxonomy (NCBI): domain Eukaryota; kingdom Metazoa; phylum Chordata; class Aves; order Gruiformes; family Heliornithidae; genus Heliornis; species Heliornis fulica. The sequence goes on from VXBZ01008231.1 coordinate 772,353, forward strand.
GAGTTGGATATTGAGCAGATTTTGGATCTGAGACTGGTATGAGTTCATGCCTGTTACTGTGTACAGTAAGAAACTTCTGCAACTCTGCTTGTGCCTTTCTCTGAGGAACAGACACTCCATGGGGCTTCCTGGATTCTTCTGCAGGACGGACTGCAGCTTCGCTCAGCCTCTGGCTCCGCCAGGGACACGGTGCTGGATATTCCATAAGGAGGAGCTCCAAGAAATATGTGTTCCCACCAAGGCAGAAATCTTTCTGTCATTTCCCAAGGAATCAAGTGCTGCCTAAATGTTACAGCCAATTCCCCACAGAAATTGGAAAAGTTCCTTAAAAACTTATCTGCAACTTTCAACTACTTTGTATGTTTCTTTTCTTCCCAGGAAGGATTTTCTAGAAAGTGTTCTTACTAGACAAGGACAGGTTTATACCATTGCAGTGGTACCTTGATAGATTGTACCACAGTATTCCTTTATCTATGTTTCAATAACTACAGCAATACTGCACAAGAAATCCAAGTATAATTCATATTTGTGTGAAACTGAGAAGTCTTTAGATTGAAGGGAGCACATGAGTGCAGGGTTCACTTAATAGGGTCCATATCCTTGTAATGGACACAGGGGCAGGTTAGTCAATGAGCTGTGAATGGCAGCTGCTGCTTATCAGGTAAAAAAAAAAAAAACTTGTGTGGGGCTTAGCAGGGATATGTTTTGTGGAGGGAAAATGGATTTCAGTTCGTGTTAAATGAATATGATCTTTTAAGTTTTATTTTGTATTAATAAAATTAAAAATAGTAGCTAATAAATAGAAGTAATGTAAAATTTTATCCCCTCATCACAAGATAATTTTACCAATTATGCACTATTTGGATCCTGAAAGTAGGAGACATTGGGATTAAAATGTTGTATGGACATAGAATGGCCTTATAGAGATTAATTTGATCCTTGGTAGATATAGTTTTACCTCTGTCATTTTTATTCCATTTTGCATTTTCTCCAGTTTCAACCTTCTCACGTGTTTGATTTTAAAAGGTAATGTGAGGGTGAGGCTGAGGGATTCAGCAAGACTTCCCTCTAAAAATACTATGCATATGCACTACATGTGCAAGTCCACATTAAAATAACATTGTTAAGGATTTTGAGGCGAGTAATTTGAGGCAAGTAATTTTGAAGTAAAGTTCGAGACTGCGTGTACAATTTCAGGTTGGAGCATGGATTTGCATTTTAATCAGAGTTTGGTTTTAGGCTACAAGTTGCTCACATTTTTCACAAGATATGTCTTCTCTTAGGGTGCACCAAAGCTGTGCAGTCAAGAAGGCATGAGCCTTTGGGTGTGGATTCAAAGATGATATCCTCCTCTTCATCAAGTGAGGTAGAGGCTGACTCTGGCCTCTGCCTGTCTCTCTCCCAGAATTTCCATGAGATGACACCAAGCAATCCACTAAAATCAGACTTTATAAAACATGACTGAGAATTTTTTGTTTCTTCTTTCTGGATCCTGTGTTTAGGGGTGCAGCAGAGGACAATAGGACCTGTACTTTGAGCACATAAGTATCATGAAAACCTAAGTCGCAGCTGTCACAACTAAAAAAATTAAATTGTGACCGTTATTTCAGCTGCAAAATGGAAAGTACACTGTGAAGATCATTAATACATATGAAACACTCATATACTATTGTATTGAATACAATATAAGGTCTTGAGGAAATTAACAAAGCTATCTTAAGAACAGCTTTAGAATAAAGTGTAACACATAAAAAGACTATGATCGCACACTGAAGAATAAGCCAAAATAGCCAACTGAACATTGGGGTATTTTTGTGAGTACTTTTAATTTCTATTCACAAAATGAGACAAGGACCCACTAAAAAAAAACTTAGCAAAACAACAAAAACCCACCCAACCCTGAATGTGTAATTGTCATGTTATATATTCACAGGGGGACCAAACTTATGGTCAAGCATATTGTAATTTCTGATTTTCTGAGTGTTTGACTTGGCAACTTTAACACTTTTTATGTGTCACACATATACTGGGAGAAAAGTGCTATAAATTAATGGTTAGGTCTTTTTCTTTTGTTTTTGGTATTATTCTTCCTTCTCAGTGTCATGATATAACACAGCACATCCCAGTTTCGCTTCACCTTTAAAAGAAATACAATATTTTAGATGTGGTTCTGTACTTTGTGAAGAATATAAATTTGATATTAGTTCTTTTCAGGGAAAGTTTGATCCTAGTGGCTTTTGGAAATAACTCTTTTTTTTTCTCACCAGAAGCTCAGTGAAAATGAGCTACATTTGTAAATACAGCTGACCACCTCCAGCAAAGTCATCAGCACTGTTTCTTTTCAGTTTAAAAACAGAGTTGGGCAGGGAGGAACGGGAGCAGGGAGAGATCAGGAGAAAAGCTCTTCTAAGTGAAGCAGAGGGTGAGAAACAGATCACCTCTATGAGAAGCATTGTTTTCCTTATACCAGCAATGCTTCTCGTTCTGTGCTGAAAGACAATGTTTCTTTCTTTATTCTTGACCATTGTCATGTGCTGATGCCAAGAAAGCAAGAAAGAGGAAATAAGACAAAGAAAAAAAAAAAGAAAAAAAAAGAAAAGAAAAAAAAAACCCCAAAACCAGACAGACCTGTCCATGGGATATGGATAACAACTTTAGCAGAGCTCACAGCAGAAACCCACACATGTCCCTGTGCAGCAATTGCCTCGAAACAACCAGCACAGCTACAGCTACGCATAGTATCCTGCTGGGCATCCAGCCAGAGCTTGGTCCCACTCAGAAGGGACAAAGAGGTCTTCAAATTGCCACTCATTTATTCAAAAATTACCTGGTTTTCCTCATAAACTAACACCATTGTTCTCTTCTACATGGTCTTAATGCCAAGTTGACAAGTAAAGGGGAGTCTGCTGAGGGAATATTGTTATAGAAGCATCTAGACTACACAAAATGCTGATGGTGGACGGGTCTCTCAATTTTAGTTGTCATATTGCAATTTATTTTCTTTTCTCCCCAGGAAGTTGGTTTTGAACAAGAAACTTGCAGGATCAGGCCATTGTTCACACAGACCTACGTGTTGCACCCCTTCAGCAGAACCACTCATTTATTTGGTGAGAAGAGCAGTTACCTTGGCATGGCTTTGCCCAGGCTAGGTGAGGTATGGTACTATTTCAGATACGCCACACATGAGGTGAGCAGGGCTCTCCACAGCTCTCCCAAAGGATAGAACTTCCATATTTACTTCAGACCCAAATCAGGATCTGGGAGGAACGAAAAGAGACAGAGACTAGAAAGTAATTTCCCATACTCACCAATGGACATTTGATGAACTCTGTTGATTTCCTGTGACATTCCCTTTTGCTTTCCCTGTTATATTTAACATCCTCGTTTGGGAATGAGTAATAATCAGTCTAGGGTGTTTTCCACCGCTTTGAGGGAAATGTTAAAAGGAGTCTATTAGAAAGATAAAGAAATGTATCTCTCTGCCCTTTGGACTGTTTGTATCTTGGACTGTTTACTTTTGTGTGAGCAACAAGTATATATTACAGGTTGTATTGGGAGTAACTGGATGAAACTGCCCCACATTTTCTCACAAACTTTTTTTTTAGCTTGAAAAAGACCCCTTAAGTCTTTGAAGAAATTTTCATTTGTTGAGAGTTTGTGATGATACAATTTCTTTTGGGGGAGTTGCAGCAAGGAAAAGCAATATTCATTTTGTTCTCTCTTTTCTGTCATCCCTCAACAGAAGTAATGAAGTGGCAGAGATGCAGCATTGGTGTCCTTGTTGAACTCTCTGGCTGAGGGGATTCCCTGAAGGTTGTTTGGCCAACTATGTTCAACTGTTCAAAGTTAGAAAATGTCAAAACTTAATGCAGTCAAATTCTTCTCTACAAGAAAGTCAAATTAGGGAAACAAAAACCGCTCATGGTCAGCATAGGCTTGATCCAGAAAGGTAATGGCTGCTGATGTCCACATGAAAGGTTCAAATATCTAACAAAACCAGATTGACAGGAGGCTGATCATGATGACAGCAAGCAGATAAATGTTTCAGAGTCTTTGTATGTGTTTGTTGTGATTCCATCACCCTGGTAACACTTAGACCATATTTCTGTGCAGCCGTTTCTATCATGTACTCCATTCGTTCACCAGCTCCATTTTCTTGTTCTGGCTGCCTTGGGCACCAGGTTTATTTCTGGTGGTGGTTTTAGCTGATGAAGCATATAACCTTGGATCAACAGTGTGTTTCAGATTTGTCTCTCAATATTGCCTGTTTTTCTTGACTAGGAAAACCTGGGATAAACACTACACATAGTAGTAGTGAAGCGCAGTACAGATTGCCTCTTCAAAAGCTCACATGCTCTTACTTGGTTATAGAAAAATAAATACATTGGGCAGAAACAAAATTGCTTAGAGCTTTGAGTGGGAGTTTACAAAATAACTAAAGAGCTTTGATTCTTGTGTCCTCTAGTTGCACTAAATACTAAAAGATAGTATCACAGCATAACATAAATGAAAACACTGAAGGCAAGTCACTTGTTTGTTTATTACTGGTTTGTTTAAATTTACGGATACACATGTTCTACTCTGGATACTTACAGTGTTGCATAAATATGGCTTTGCCTGTGTAGGTTTCTTTTTTTTTTTTT
>VXBZ01008231.1:778765-891780 GCA_013399135.1 Heliornis fulica
GGGGGAAAGTTTAATAAGTTGCAGAAAACAGGTTGGTTTTAGTCTTGTGATGCAACACTTAGAGATTGCTGTCTGCTGTTGTTCAGGCCATCAGCTGTTCCTAGAAAAAGCGGTTAGGCAAACTGGTAAAAAAGAGGATTAAGGGGAAAAAAAGCAGCAAGTTGAACAAGGTCAGCAATCCAGAGCATACTCCTAAAGAAATAGTCACTGCATTCACATGTATTCGTATTCTTTGTAGAAAGCAAGATGTGGAAAATCATCAGTTTTCTAACCAGACTGTGCTAGTAATTTTGTTATTCCGGGGTTCTTTTCCTCCTCCCTCCCATCCCAACAGTGCTTCAAAATTAGCTGTAATTTTCATGGTTCAGTTATTAGCCTATGAAATGCATACGGTTTGGCGGGTAGTAACAGTGAACCCTAAAATCAAGCATTTAGTACTGAAACGTCTGTCTGGATAAATATGCCCATGTTTTTGTTGGATGGGTTCAAGAGAGCTAAACAGGCTGGGAAAACCTGAAGTCTCCTAAAACTAACTAGGTGAGGGGAATGGAAAGCAGTTACTTGACTCAAGTAGCGGTTGGGGAGTGGGGAGAGCAGCAAAGGGAAAACTGAGCAAGACATTTGAGAGATGCTGTAATAGAGTTGGAATATGTTTTTTATATCAGAGGGTTAAGAGACGGAACTCTTTATTTTCTCTCTCTTTTCCTTACCTTTGTCCTACATTATCTTGCATTCATATTTTCTGTACTTGCTTCACTTTACCTTTTTTTTTCCTTTTTTCTTTTTCTCACCAGCTATCACACTCAACATGCTCTATGCATTCTATTTCTATACATTTTACAGCAGCTTCTGGACCCATATATACCTGGACATTGCTCTGTACAATAGGGCAGAGGACTTCCAACTTGTGCTGAAGGTCATAGCTGTTCAGAGAAGCGCTTATTTCAGGTGCACACTTGGGCCCCACAAAGAGCCTGAAGGTGTTTATGGACAGACAAGAACAGGAATAAGGGTTTTGTTACTAAAGGTGGAATAGAGAGTGGCTGCCTAGATAAACGTCTCCATCAGTCCTTGTTCTGGAAATCCCTTCGAGATGAGGGATGGATGAGTGGTTCTTTCTCTATTGTTGTGGAATGCTGACCAAAACCAGTTCCATGAGATACTGTCATATGCAAGATATGCAGTACTTTGTATTTCTGTTTGCCACAAACCTTGTTTCCTTGACTTTTTCAAACAGGCACTCCCTCCTTAATGAGAAGTTCAGCTTCCAGAGTGCTCACAGATATTTCTGCTTGAAAGGGACTTCCCTTTATCCACACTTTGTTCTTCACTCAATATCTCATTCCTTCTATCTTTTGTCTTCTTCTGGGGCTAACCTGAAATAGAAAGAGCTCATGCTCCATACTGTGCTTGCTTTTGTTTCCCAAACTCATTACCTCTGATGTCTTCAGGCTATATTGGTTTGTTCTGGATATGGAGGGGTTTTTTCTATCCAGTGCACCAAAAGTACTCCTCCTTTCCCATATGTTTAGCATCATCAGCTGTTACAACTCACTGGGCCTGTATCCTCTGCAAGTATACTTCATTTTCCAGGCCATCGGGCAGGTTGTTGGCCTTTTACAAAACCAAAAAGGCTGCATCCTGCTGACCAGTGAAACGTGGTTACACAGAGGCCACAACAGAAAATGATTCAGATGCTACTTAGAAATGACCCACCAAAGCTGGTGGGTGTACAGGGAATTGAAATAGAAATGTTAAAATTAGTATCTTAGAAGAACAGATGGATAAGTCCACTTGCACAAACACCAGAATGAGTAGGCAGCTGAAGAAGGGTTACAAGAATTGCATGCATGTACTGCTGGCAACTGGATTAACATGTCATGAGCACGAGTGTGCAGTTTTTCAAGTCTCCCAGATTAGGAGACAAAGTGGAGTGAGTAAATCTTTATGACTCAAAGAGGTGGAAGAGGGTAGAAAAATTAATCGCTGTCATTCCCTGAAGGGTGCAAAAAGGCACATCCAAAACCAGTGCAGAGTCACCAGCTGGGGAAGAAGAGGAGACATGAGGAGGAACTGATAGTAGACAGGCCCTCTGTGTCACTGCAGAGAAGCCTGGACAGGACACCTCTTGTCATGATTTAGTTCCAGACAGCAACTAAGTGCTACGTGTCTGCTTGCTCACTCCTACCACCACCACCCTGAGGTGGGATGAGGAGAAGAATCGAAAGAAAAAGGTAAAACTTATGGATTGGGATGAGGACAGTTTGCTAGATCAGCAGAGGAAGAGGAAAATCACGGCAACAATGCTAGTGAAAGAATATGTGAGGCAGGTGACAATGAAATTTGCTCACTGCCTGGAATCTGATGCTGAGCCCAGCCCCAGCAACGATCCCCCTTCCTGGACCAGCCTACCCCCATATACACTGACCATGACATAATATGGTAGAAATATCCCTTGGGCCAGTTTGGGTCAGCTGTCCTGGCTGTGACCCCTCCCAGGTTCTTGTGAAATATATCCTAGCTTAAAGCAAGGATATTTTCCACACCTTACTTGATACCACCTACACCAAACCCAGATCCTCCACTGCCCAATTAATCACAGCTACTCTTCCTATCTTTGAGATACATATAAAAATAGATACACATACACAAATATATCATTCCCTTAGTCTACGGGCCATCCCTCTAAAATGTCCATTGAGTCATTCTGTTCAAGACCCTTGACCTTACTTTGTTTTATGGCAAAGCTGGCTTTTGAATTAATTTATTCCCTTTCTCAGAGACTTCTTCTGCTGTCTTGCCCCATACAATGATGTATTGCAGGTGTTCTGGAGCTTCACCCTGTTCCAGTGCAGACTGGATCAGCCTGTGGCAAATGGAGGGGCTGTATTTCTACCCCTGAGACAGTTGATTCCAGGTGTCCTGAACACCAACAAGTGGAAGAAAACTGTCCTGCATTCTGCTGCTGAAGGGATGGAGAAAAATGCATTTGCAATATCGATTTTGGCATGCCACTTGGCTGCCTTTGACTGAAGTTCCAGCATGTCTGGCACAGCAGCACTCAACAGCAGTGTGACTTCATTCAGACCACAATAGTCTACTGTCAGCCTCCACTCTCCATTAGACTTTCACACTGGCCATATGGGACTGTTTAAGGGTGACTAGGTTCTGCTGATTGCTCCTTGGCTCTCCAGTTGATAAATCAGCTTATGGATGGGAATCAGAGAGTCTTGGTTAGTGTGATATTGCTGCCGGCACACTGTTGTAGTAGGGATCAGCACCTGTTGCTCTTCAAGTCGCAGCAACCCTACAACAGAAGGGCCCTCCAAGAGGCCAGGCAAGGTAGACAGCTGCTTAATTTCCTCCATCTCCAGGGAAGCTATGCCAAACAAAATGAGAATCCTGATCCCTCTCCCAGAGGTGATAAATAGCACCACAGGGAATACATATAGCAAGTAAGGATTTACATAACACAGCCATGTGAACAAACATAACACCATTGTGACCAGTGACTACTTAATAGATATAATAAATGCGTATTAAAAAAAGTTGTTTTAACATGTTCTGGTCAGATCTGTAATTGTCTCAACCCTTCAGGCCCCACGTCTGATGCCAAAAAGGACTGTTGTGGCTTAGCCCCAGCAGGTCTATAAGTAACATGCAGCTACACACTCCTCCCCGTTATATACAGACCATGACATCATATGGTATCAAATATCCCTTTGGTTAGTTTGGGTCAGCTATGCTGGCTGTGTCCCCTCCCAGCTTCTCATGAAAATTAACTCTATCCCAGCCAAAAACCAGGACATCTGGGATACAAGCATCCAGGTGCTTATATGCTGGGCAGACCTCGCATGCAAGAAGCCTTAGCACTTGTGGGTGGGGATGGGGGTACGAGGGTATGACTGAAATCAGCTTCATTTCCCTTCTCCATCGGCTCCCTTCTCCTTCATGTTCTTGCACAATTTGCTGTATTGTTGCTGCAGCACCGCAGAGGCATTTCCTGTGAGTGAGGCAACTTTGGCAGCTCACGGATGGCAGGGAGTTGATTTTCCCCTGGGACATCTCTGACCCTAGCCCAGAAGTGGGAGGAGGAAAAAGGGGAAGGATAGCAGGTAGTCCTCTAGCATGCACACAGGGCAGAGATAGTGTGTGTCTCCACACTGTAGGCATGGAGCCCAAAAACATTAATCATTGGGCCACCGGCTTTACCTTTTACAGTGAAACCAAGGTCTGGACCTTAGCCCTGACATCAAGGACTCTGATGTTACTCCCTCTGTGTTGCCAGAGTGTTTTCTTACTCTTGGAAGAAGTAGGAAAATGCTCTTTGTCAGCAAATACTACTGCCTCCAGCTGGAGCACACTGACATGCTTTTATCATTTTCTGGATAAAGCAGGAAGAGACTGACTGGTATTCTGCATAGAGGGAGAAGCATGGCTCTCGTTGACAGATGTGTCTTTAACACTGGAACATACAGTACTTGGCACACGTTGCACCCTATTGAGTGCAACCTAGTGAGTCAGCTTCTTGAGGTAAGCTGATTTGCAAGGTGCTACTTGGTGATTTGAAGTCTTAGCAAATTATGTTCCTCCATAACGGCTTACAGTAAAATTGGAAATGCTTGAAAACCTGACTATCGTGGTCCCCATTTTCATTTGAGGTAGTAGCAATATAATCTTTTTATTTTAAGCATCACATTCCAGATTATTCACCATGTTTTCTAGCTAGGCAAAACATTTGATGATATCTGTGTGATTTAAAAGTGTGTTCAGAAACACAAAAGCATGCTTCTAAGAGGCTCTAAAGTAAGGAGCTGGGGGCCTGCAGATACAAATTTTTAAATACTAGACACTGAGGTATCATGGTTACCCCTTGGCTATAGGAGTTAAAGGCTATAGATAGGTTAGATGTGTACATCCAAAACTGTGAGCATATGGAGCAAGGATCCCTTGGTAGAACCACAGCAGCTTATAGTCAGCCCATAAACAACACTGCTCTTCAATTTTTAGGTCAAGGCTATAGGGAATTGTTTATGTCTGCTCTGAAACAACAGACTGGAGCCCCCTTTTGTGGCAGATACTCCGACATGGGAAAACAGGCTATTTAGCTGGAGCTGCATTTGTGAAGTAGAGTATTAGTTTAGCTGTGGGTAGTTTATAGGGATACTTTTATGTCCAAGGCCATTGCAGTCCTAAATTGCAATTTTTACTTCAAGAAAATGTATGTGTAATCGGCATTTCACAAATCTGTAAACTTAGACTAAGCAGATCTCTTACAAAATGCCTGTTAAAAATTAACTCACTTTCATGGCACCTAAAGAGGTTAGTTAAAGTTTAAGTGCCATTAGGAGACATTAGAGTGAGACAGAAATGTCATGATATGTCCAAGGCCACTTCGTTGTTGGAACAGAACAGGGAATGAGATGGTTGGGTTGTCTTCTGTATTTGTCTCATGGTTCCCTCACTTCCACTGTCCCACAGCACATTGTATGGGAGTTCAAACCTGGAAGCACTTGTACCCAATTAGCAGCCCCTCAATCAATAGTCTTATTCAGCTGCCTTGATTCATGTTGGCTCTTACCAGGTCCCTTTGTCATTTGGAGTCAACAGAATATTCATGTAAGTGAGAGACTAGTAGGAGTTGACTGGGCTGAAGTTCTGTTTTATACCTTTTTTTAAGCATTTCCTTCTCAGAAAGATCCTTTCTCGCTTTTCTTTTAAGCTGGTATTCTCAGTTAATAATTCTACTCCATTTAAAGTTAATGCCAAGTTACTTCTATTTCATAGGGTGTTTGCTTTGTAAATGGAGAGCTGGTAAATCAGTGTGCTAATTTCTGTTGTCACCCCAGTGTTTAATTTGCTTTTGTCAGATGATTATCTGCTCTGTACACAGCAGTGTAGTCCCACACTTGCCATTTGCTTCTCTCAGTTACAAGATCTTTGTTCCACTCCTGTCTCAAGGCTTCTTGCTTGCAGACATCTGACTGTTGCAAATTTTTATTATTTTATAAGCCTAGGAGAAATGAAATTGCAAAAGGGGAAGAACATTTTTAAATTGAACTGTGCATTAAGTATGGTTACTGAGTCATTGTTTCGGTTTTATTCAGTACATATTTCTGGCTAGTTTAAAATGCACTGAGAACCAAATTTAAAAACCATCTGCACCTCCTGTTTCCGTCTAAGACATTATTTATGTTTTTGGCTTTGTACTCTGAGCTAAATTCAGAATGTGTAAAGACTGTTAATTAACCCTTTGAGACATGAGTTTCCCATCAATGTGTGGAACAGGAACATGTTTTTAATTAGGTAGTAAAACTCCCAGGATTTATACTTGCTTAAAATTTGTTCCATAATGAAACCAAAGGGAGCACACGTTAAATTAATTAAGAGAAAAAGAACACACCAAAAAGAAAAAAAAACCAAAAACCAAAGACCAAAAGAGACCGTGTGTTTAGGTAGAGCTTAATTTGTGTCACACTACCACCAAAGCCAAGACATTAATAAAGCCAGTGGTACATTATTAATCCAAGATATTTTAATATATATGATGAGGGTTTGATAGAGGTTTTCTCACTTGAAGAGGCAGCCTCATACTCTTTTCTTTAAGATGTGTGCATGCCCTTCAGATTTCCCCAGTATCCCCCCCAATATGGTAGATCAGCCAGTCAATTAAAAAGGAGCTCTGTGTAAAGCTGAGCTAGGCTCAAGTCCAGCAAAATGTCTGAGTACTTGTCTAACATAAAGCAAGTCAATAGTCCTGTTGAAACCGATGGAATTAGTTGCATAACTGAAGTTAGCCACACACTTAAATACATTAAGTATTTAAGAAACACTCTGGCTGTTTAGTGATAAAACGGGGCACTGGTCTTGTGATGTGCCGTAGCCTGCCATAGCCCAAAGTCAGCAGAACGTTTCAGTGGGGATGTAATCCTACCTGTAGCATTATTCAACCCTTGGTTAAACTTAATACAGAGATTTTAATATTGATACATGTAATAAAAACAGCTATAAAGGAAAAATTACCAAAGCACAGGGCTTGTGTTCTTTTTCTGCTGTATTGCTTACTCGGTCATTTCAATTTTAATTCAGAAATTCCAAAAATGCCTAATTCAAGCAAAGGACTTAAGGGTCTGGAAAATATCATGTTTTAAATAAAAGCTTGTTTAAGTTACACAGGCACAAGGGAGGGAAAGCAGTTCAAGCTTAGGAAGCTTGTTTGTTTTCCTTTGTTCATGTTTAACTTAAAATTAAACATAATATAGTTCTCTATTTCTTTTTTTTTTAAATTATTATTATTAATGTTAAAGGTTTTTAACTAAACCCTTCACACCCCTATGTCATACTATTGAATGCCAGGTTTCAGTCTAAATGAATTTTTGTGGACAAGTGATAAAGCACTAAAAATAGTAGTTCAAAGTAAATGTCTCCAGACCAGCTGAAAAGAGCCTCAGCTGTTTAACTGCTGGTCAGGAGAAGCTCTGTGGGCTTTCTGTTTGGTACAGTGCCATGGATAATTTTTACTCTTCCCCAAAGAAAACTTCCTCCCCCCATCCAACATCCTTTGTAATGACCTGGGTCATGGCTGAAACTGGGACTGTCCTGCTGGCTCATAAGGAAACAGAGCCACTGCTTCGAGAGGGTTTGTGGCCCAAAGCCTGTAAAAATTGCAAGAACAAACCCTGAAATTCAACAACTTGTCCACAGTCTTGGTCCTAGTGCAGTTATTTGCAGCTATGCTAACTGGGTATAAACTGATGACATTCACATATCACTTAACCTTGTGTTTCATCCAAGAGTTGGTGTAAACGAGCCCCCAGATTGAAAAACAAAGGATAAGCAGGTTCAGGGGGTAGGCAAGGGATATCTTTGGAGGATTATCACTCCAGGCGATTTAAGCTATAGCTTCAAATATACTTACTTAAATTGTCATGCAATAGCATAACTTTCAAAAGCAGCACCCTGTCCTCTGCCTTCTGCCAAAAAGCTTACCAGAAAGCTGCCTGAACAGCCACACGGACATGATGGATGCAGTGGTGGGGCTAAGGAGCTGGGGATAGGGGCAGGCCGCAGCCACTACTCTCAGCCAAAGGCCTGGAGAAAACTAACTGTAGGTGAAACACCAACATTACAGCATAGAACTGCTGTACCACTGGTGGACCACAGAAGTGTAACTTGGACAAATTAAAACCTTAAAACTTCAACTTGAACAAATTACTATTTAGACTATAAATAGTAAAATTACTGTAGTAAAATCTGCAGTAAGCAGATTTTTAATGCTTTCATATTAAAAAATACTATTGTTTATACTTTTTTTTAAATAAAATCCCTGTATGTTTGACAGTACATAATAGCTGTGTGCATGCCCACTTGAGACCTTTTCTGTACACCACCTGAGACATTCAAGTGCACTGAACTGGCACTGCACTCTAGTACAGGAAAACCTAACCCTCTGCACTGGGATTATGAATAAATAAATCAGAATCGGGTTTGAAATTTGGATCATACCTATCGTATATTAAATTGCCTAGCTATGCAATAGCATCATCACCCCAGTGCTTCCTTCTGCTTGGCTTTCTGGCTCCTGACTTTCTGCTGTGATGGGAGAGCAGATCTAGTGACTCACTTCTGGTGTTATCCCTTTTGGCTGCTCTTTGGCCCGATGCTCAGGCTTGCAGTCCCATTATCCTCATCTGTTTTTTCTCTGATCCCTTGATGAACTGATTCAGTTTGCTAGCACAGAAGAAAAGTATTTGGTGGTGGTTGTTTTTCCTGTTTTTCTTTTAATTTAATGTCCTGGGCCCTTTCTCAGAAGCACTGAATGAATACACAGTCCTTAGAACTCCTAAGCAATGTGCTAATGGGAATAAGAATTTTAACAGGCTTAATATACTTTTAAACAAGTACATCTCTGATTATTAGTATTCCAATGACTTCTGCATTGCAGATGATTTATTCTGAACTTAAATATCAAAACACTTTAGCTAATGTGATCCTTTTGGAGGAACAGAACAGGCAGGTTTTAGTGGTAAAATTTAGTGTTGCCTCAGTAATTAAGCATTTTAAAGCACCTGAGCAGCTACTGCTACCACCTCATCCAATGTTTTTGTGCCTTGGTAATTTATACTTGCTCAGTGAGTGAAATAGTGCTACCTCATCAACAGGTAATGTCTTACAAATGTGTAAATGACTGTGCAGGCTACAAAGCTGTGTGAAATGGAGGTTTGATTGGCTGGGGATAAGCTATTGTACTGTTCAGACGATTTCTTGAAGGGTGCTCCTCTTTCTTTGTGTTCAAGGGTTCTTTGCTTGCTCTAGGCATCTGGTGAAGCAGTGATGATGCTAGAGGTCAAGGGCAAGAATGGAGAGAAGGTAGGATGTACCATATAGACGTGCATGTTCTTCTATATTTATGTAAAATAACCAGGAATTGTTGAAAAGGCTATGGTGTAGTAGAGGGGATTATAAATCAGGATCTTTCGTGTTGTATGCTTGCTTAGACATTAAAAGTCTGAAGTCTTTTATTAAGTATTGTGTAAGGTAAAGGAGCACAATGTGGTTATTTGCTAAAACTTACCAATTGTTCTCACTGTTATCTCCTACTCTGGAAAGTTAGAGGTGGCTGTACAACTGAAGTGTGATTGTGGCTTTCAGATCCTGGCAATGAATAAGCAAAGTGGATAATGTTGAGGTTTTTTGGTCTCTGCTTGTTGTTTGTTGAGAAATTCAGTAACAGCACAGAACGGTGTGTTCCTAACTTGCTGTGTTTTTCAAGCATTTGGCTCAGCTGGGCCAAAGCATTTTTCTGAGTTTCAGAGAGGACTACAACAGTACTCTGCTAAGGTTGTTTGAGCTCTGTGGGTGATATAATGTCCTGACTATCCTCTGTTTCTTATATCTTGCTGTGTTACCTATGGTTTTTAATACATTTAACATTCAGCATGTTCACAAATCTATACTACTAATGTAAACCATTTATTGGCACTAATTATTTCTTGCTTTCAATTTTATAAAGCAAAGCATTCTAATATTTAACTATTATTTGTGGAAATAAAAGAAGAGAGAAATTCTATACTGTTACGATAACAACAAAAAAACAAAACACAGAATTATGTAGAAAAACCTTATATAAAAGGATTGGTTTTGTCTGTTGTTGGTTACTAAGAAGTTACATAGCTAGGTCAAGAACAAGCATCTTGTATAACTGCTGCTTAGCAAGATGGTTAAACACTGAGGAGGTTTATCAGAAATGTAGCAAAATCCCTGTCCTTGGAGGCTGGGTAATGAAAACTTGTACTTGCTGGTCTGACGTAACTCTTAAGCTAACTCTGCTTTGACTGAGGGCCTGAATCAGACAAATAGAAATCTGTCACAGTTATTTTGTATTGGTTTGCTGGGGGTTGGTTTTGTTTTCCCAGATGTATTCTACATTTGTAGCTTGTGCTCTAAAGTAGTAGGGTAATTGTTTGGCTCAGAGGCATGCAGTCTATAAATGTTGATACCCAGCTAGTGATGATTTTGCAGTGACGTGTTAAATGACCTCAACAGGTGACCAGGTACTGACTGTGCTGCGATATGTTGCTGGTATAATTTGGTGTTGTTGACATGCAAGAAGCTGAGAACTATGCAATGAGCATGGAGACTTCTAGGTAATTCTCAAGTTAGACTATTTCATACACATGCATGGTCAATGGAATGCCTCCCCAGCCTATTTCTGTGAAAATCCTCATCCCATCTGCCATTTGCATTGCTTGCTAGGTCTGTATGTGTCTTCTGAAGAGATCTTCCAGCTCTGAAAACTCTTGATCTCAAACAGTGTTATTTTATGAAGGGTATATAATTATATTATATTTCATTAAACTTATAAATGGAATTAAAAAAATAATTTCTATAAGATGCGTTTGAGAAATGTTTCTTGTGGAGAAAGCAAAGCTATTGTGTTGCATCTGAACCAGTAGGCTGTTTGAATGTTGGTTTATTTGTAAAGCAAATTATTATAAAGATGTCTCAGTTAACGTGTCATTCATGACTGTTTTCATGTTTTTCATTTCTGTGTCTGTATAGCAACAGAAAAATAACTCGAAATAGGTCACTCATCATATGATGTTAGAATCCTAGTGCAGTGCTCAGGGTATTTGAACCACTTGATGTACAGAGGTGTCCTAGAACCAAGTGTGGGCTACGCTTTCTATAGTTCTTAAAGATAAACCACAGACTAAGTTTGTTTGTTTATTTATTATAGTGGTGTGTGGAAAGGCGAAGTCTATACCAGGAAACCCAACAGGACCCACTTGTAGCTTTGAGGACCCTTCTGCAGGTGCCCTATGCTGTTTTAGTGCTATTAGTGTGTTTCCTGGCATGGTTTTGATCCTTACTGACTGTCAGTGTCCAAGGAAGTCCTTGGGCAAGCTCCAAGGAACAGCACAGGCCAGGGGCAACACCTAACAGACAGTGAGACAGGGCATGCATTTAGGGCAGGAGGAGAGTTTAGCTGTGTTGGAGGCGAACTATGCCCTGTCATTTATCACTTGCTTCTGTGGCCTCAGCGCTTTTGAGGCTTCTTCAAGTGGAATAGACAAAACATTTTGGATTTTGCTCTGTAAAATCACTTTATACTTGAAAACAGTCCAGTGTGAATGAAACTTTCCTCTCAGCTGTCCTCATCTCCTTCGAGGCCAGCTCTGTACTAGGGACGTGTGCCAGCGTAGCTGTGTCAGCCTGCATACAAATAGGTGTGATTCCTGACCGGCGCAGCAATCCCCGCGGGAGCATTGCAACAGAGCCACAGCTGTCCTGATAAATTTAACTTTAGCACTGGTTTAGTTTTATCAAAACGATGAGGGACTTCACAAGCTGCCCCCATACTGTATTTGTGAGTGTTGTGTCTCTGTACCAGCAATGCTGCAGCTCCAGACATAGCCTTAAGCAGAGGGCGATACAGAGATGAAACCGTACTGTTTCAGTCCACTCAGGTCCACAGCCATACCACTGCCCTACAAGGTAGTTTGCAGGCAAGCTCTGTTAGCCACCTTCCAACCCCTGGCAGGTTGTACAAGCAAACATTCATTACCCCTGCAAGCAAGCTCTCTGTGCAGCTCTTTGCACGCTTACTTCTCCCATACAAGCAGGAGCATGTTGTATATTGACTTAGTTGCTGGAGTCAAACTCCATTTGAACTTTTTTTCCAAATGTGAAAACATAACTAACTGAGAACATAATTCTTGGTGTAAAGGAAAAGCAGCTGCAGTTATGCAATTATTATTTCTTTTTTCAACATCATGCCAAAAACGGTATGCAAAGACCTGTATGGGAGAGGAACTGTAAGTTTCTCATTTATTTGTTAATAGGAACTGATTTTGGTGGTGGCTGGTACACTGCTGAAAACTGGCAGAGTAAATTTGTTTTTTTTGCTCTGTGGACCAAGCTCAGCTCTGGGATGGGAGACTGAAATTCCACTGAACATTATAGGAATGGTGCCATGTGTAGAATTATTTTTACTCTAACCATAGGGGAGAAAAAAATACTGGTGTTGCCCAAATCTTAGCAGGAAGGCAGGGATATCTTACTTAAGAATGAAAGTCTGCATCTCCTGTGTTAAAGTTGATTCATCAAAGCATTCTTCTTTGCCAGAGGCTGAAACAAATCATCCTGATTACCTATGATATAAAGGACTTATCAGGAAGGTTATTGCCTATCAGGTTATTGTGCCAGATGGTGCTGTGCACCTATTCCATGGTGTACTAGCTTGTTAACTTTTGCTTGTAATAGTGAATGCTTAGGCTGGGATTTAAAGCTGAAAACTGAATTACCCTGCTGTATTAATGCCCAAGGGGTAGAAAGCACGGAAATGTGTATGTGATTTGATGATCAAGTGTGTCAAACGTATTGTTTGTAGAGGTCTGTGGGTGTGGGAGGAGGTGCTAGCTGTGATGCGTGTTTGTTTACCCTTCTCTGCTCCTGAAGTCCCATATACACTAAATATTAATTATTATAGTCTACATGTGGCTTTTTTTTTCCTGAAGCAATCTTCATAGACAGATGCCTGAAATTTTGAGGAAATGTTACATCCTTGCATGAACGGATGAGCTGCATTGTACCTTCCATTAGAAGTATTGCATTTGGAGTTCATCAGCATTCAAAAGGAGGTTAGGGAAGAAAATAGGTCTTGGAGAAGAGAAGCTTCTATTGATCACTTGAGCTGACAGCAGGACTAAAAATGCCTCACTGTAAATTAGTGCCTTCCCAGTTTCAAGCAGCAGTCTTGTAGCAAAAGAAAATACTTTTAGCTCCTGTGCTATTCCACCCTTGAATAATGTCTTCTGTTTCCTAGCCCTTCTAAGAAAAGGCTCAGAGAGGTGTCACCATAGTAGCCTGTCACAAATGGATGGTTTCTTCTATATCAGGAAAATCTTTCACTGCTCCTTTGAGCAGTTTCTAGACACCATGATGCACTACTGAAACTGCAAGGTAGTATCAGTCACAACAAGGATAAAAGGCTTTGCTTTCTTCACTGGTGCCCTGTCTTCCTGTATAAGGCTGGATCTAAGGAGCTATATTCATGAGCCTCTGGAGGGACTTTGGGAAGGGATCTAGCTGGTCTGCATTGCTACCCCTCCTAGGTGCTCACGGGATAACTGGATCTATTTTAGACTTTGATAGCCCACCAAGGGGGCAGGGGAAATAATGACACAGGGACGGATGGAATATGTGTAGACTGGAGGTCCGGGGCCAGGGTGAGGTGTGACAACTGGGAATTAAGGTAGCCATTTTGCCGCTAGCATGGCTGCAAGTGCTTCTCCTGGGACTTTTTGGCAGGAGTAGGAGGAAGCATATTAATGAAAGCAAGGTATTCTCAGACAAGCAAGAGAAGTGCACTAGCCCGTGTCATGAGTCACACACTTCATATTTTTATTTCCCCAGATTCTAGAGAAGTTGGATATAGTTTTTTCTGTCTTGCCAAGCTTTTGTCTTTGGTATTTTGGATTTGTGAGAGGATGGTGGAGAGAGCCAGCTCTGAAGTCTGGCTTGACTGCTGGATGGATTATAACTCTGTAACAAAAAGATTGTAGTGGAGTTTCTTTTGAATATGTTTCAGAGGAACCATCATTGTGGACAAAGATCTTGGGCAAGACAAAACTTCTCTCTTGAACATGTTAGCTCTTTATATGTGTTTTGGCCTCTGGATGGAAGTGCTCTTGAGGAATCTGTCTAGAGTACTCGTGACATGATAGGTTAGAAAGCTGTTTCTTTTAATTGTTGGAATTCATTCTCATGGCAGCAAAGTGAAAAGCTATGGGTAATTTTCCTTTCACATAGATTTTCTTTAAGGATTAAGTTCTCCCCTTTGGGTATGGATGAAGAATAGTGAAAAAATAAAGTAAAATATTAACTTTTTATATAATTTGCTTCTTTTATAGTCTGTAAGACTATTTATGCAGATCATAGAACCAAATTGTAACTCATTATGCTTACTGTATGTGTATAATATATATAAATTGCACACTCTTAAATGGGTTCCTTTTATCTGTATAGTGATAAAACAGGATAAATGTAAACATAAAATATGCTTCATGAGTCTATGAAAGTTAACAGAACCCAGACAGATCTCTAAAGATGTGTACAGATGAAAATGTAGATGAACTTGGACTTTACTGTACTCACTCTTTTATCACCCTGCTTTTCTTTGACTTAAGCCAAGAATAATATAACATTTTCCATGAGTCTGAAACCAGAGTTTTTTGCTGGAGCTATGATTCATTTACAGCCATAGTTAGATGGCAGGAAAGGCTGTCTGTAAGCCATATGCTAACTGAGTTGGCTTTCCATACACACATACATATGTTCATACGTTCCCTATATAAAGGTACATTTGTGAGTGTGTGTGGAGAGCACATGCACACATATGCACCTATAACAACTGATGTAATACTTGCTTTGGCAGTGGACAGAGACAGGATAGTAGAATGATACTCTAGGCCAACTCTTATTCCATATTTCTGTTTATTGAATTGTGCTAGGTCTACTGTACTGTATAAAAGCACAAGTATTGGGACCTGGAGGAACCTGTTTAATGGATTCTTAAGGGAGAAATGCACTGTAAAATTCCTGTCAAGAGCAGCACTTGTATTGAGCCAATGAACACAAAGATTATAGAGTAAGACAAATAATGATGTAAAGTGTCATCTTTGTTTTCTAGACCAAGATCCCCAGCTGTGCTCTGTTTGCGCAGACAACTAAAAGTGGACATGGGAGGAAGGTACAAGTTGGGTTAGAAGAACAGTCAATACGCACAGGCTTATTTTTAAACCAGTCAGGCTATTTAATCATTTTACTCACAGATGAAAAGGAACTTCAGTTGGTCAGGTGAAAAATGCTTGAGATTTGTGTGAGGCTTGAGAGAAAGGAAAACAAGCTTGAAGACTGGGGTACTAATTAGGAGTCACTTTCTGTGGCTTATTCTTCACAGCTGGACTGCATTTCCCATAATATACTGTGGCTGTAGGATTTCCATCATCTGCTGCTTAGGATTCAGCTAAAGGGAAGGCTGTGGAGGTCATTGAAGGTGAAAACTAGTATGGAGCCAGCCCATGGAGACAAACAGAAAGAGACATCCAAGCTATAGTTTTCCATGAATCATTGTGGCATCTCAGTCAGGGGCAAATTATTGCTGAACTGACCCCAAATAAATTGCTGCTTCTTGACAGCTCAAGTATCTTGACTCGGATTCACCTAAAACTGCGTATGTTGTTAAAATTTTCCTGGTGGACAGTCAAAAATATAATATTTCCTGTAAATAACGAGTGTTTAAATAGAAAACTCTCTCAGGTAATGTCACTTTCTGTCTGTTTTATCTACCTCTTCCTGCAACGTGTATTTCAGCTGCTGAATGTTATTTTAACTAACAGAAAGGATATGTAAATAATGCAAAGAAAATACCAAAAGGGGATAAAGAGAACTTTTTTCTCTTTTTAATTGCTCATACCCTTCTCTCCACTTTTTTTTTCTTGGATGCATTTTTAACATGACAGACATGCCAGTTAAGGCATGAATTCTAATATGCATGCTTACAAGGATTTTTCTTCTCCAGATGTACTTGCTGTGCTGTCTGTGGGCCAAGCTATGTATCACTTAATTTACAATACTGAGTGCTTACTAATTGAAATACTCAGAAGATTCAGTGAGGTTGCTCATGTGATTGATGACCACAAAGAGAGAAGAAATAATTCTTAGAACTACTCTTTTCTGTTTTGAGGGTTGGAGGGTTTTTTTGTTCTATTAACTAATATAAATGTAAATACTGAATGATCTTTCTTGTTGTCACACTTGAAGGGTAATTTGAATCCTTATGCTGAGGCACACTTTTTTTTTTAATGGCCCAAGTTGATTAAGCGTTTTGTTACTCTTATTTTTAAGGTTAAAAATTGAGGGGCTTCTTGTAATTTTTTTGTGATTTTTTTTGTTGTTGTTTTGTTTTTTTTTTCCTAAGATCACTTCTGACATCAAAACTGCTTTAAGAGTTCAGTTGTTATGGTTTGGCAAAACTCAAGCAGGTCTGTTGGAACAAGAATAGCTTTTTTCTAATAAGGAAATGAGCTTGAGTAAGATGAATATATAAACAAGTTTGCATGTAAAAATAGAGCTGTTGTTGGTCTCCACCTGAATCGTGCTCTCATGTGGGCACTTAATCTCTGTGGCCAGTTATTGATGACCTGCATATTTGGACAACTCCAGGCTGAAGACCTAGGTTCCCACTTCCCAGGATAATGTTCCAACCATCCAGCTATTAAATTAAACATGGCACGTGGTACCAAATGTCATTTAAAAGAGCAACCTCTGCTTAAGAGTTTGAAATACAAGGGAGAGTCTTTTGTGAAGAGATATCCCAGGCTGCTGATCTCAAATAGGGAAAGAAAATCTTGCTGTAGCAAAGAGCGAAGGGCAGAAATCCTGGGAGGGATAAATATCTGGGGCAACATCTCACATTCTCTTGGGCGATTTCAAGTAGCTGCAAGCAGAGCATGGTTATGTCACTTGTGTCTCCTTGTTCAAAGGCTGCTTTAGCTTCTATACTGAGGCTTCTAGCTCTCATTAACTGTAAGACAACTGAGACACCTACCATCTCTGCATGCCACAGGGAGGTAGGAAATAGGCCATTTTATTTTGATTGCATCTGGCTATAAATAACTTTAGAACATGCACTCAACTGATTTGTGTTCTTCACTTCCAAGAAAATCCCAGCTGTGATGAAGCATTTGCAGGGTCACTCTCATAACTTGACAGTGAACATGTTAAACTGGAGGAGTTTTAACTGCTGTCTTTAATTTTCTGTCTTAAAATTATTTCCTTATAAAACTTCTCTTTGGAAGCTGGAGGTTTCTGTATCATTCTATAGTGAGCAATGTCCTCACATAAAAGGCAAGAGAGAAGAGGGAGGAAAGGCTGTCCTTTTGAAACATACCTGTCATATTAGTAATGTAAAAAATCAAGGGGCTGATATTATTTTCAGGGCCTTCAAAAAAGCCCTGTGGATTGTATCTGTTACTGCCTGTGGCCCTGATTCAACTTTTATAGAAGTCAATAGGCATCCTGGCTGTTTCTTCCCATAGCTGCTTGGATCAGGCCCAAGGCAAACAAGAATAGCCATGGGGAGATGCTAGCAACAGTAAAATTTAAAAGAAAAAAAAAGGGGGGGGGGGAGCTAAGCAGCATCTGGTGGGTGCTTAGCAAGAATGCATATAGCATAAACTAAACCATGGTTTATGTAAAACCTGCAATTTATGTAAAGAATATTATGCTTCCTAGGTTTTCAAACTGAAATTTGTAGAGTGAAGATAAGGTTAAAAAAACACATAAAAATCTTCCCCCTGCTCCCCCTTGCTGAGCAGCAGTTTGTAAGTGAAGCTTGGGTGCTGTGGATACAAAGCTGGGGTGGTGAGGGCCATGCTGCTTACTGCAATGTCACCTCCCACCTGCCCTGGTGCCACCAAAACCCTGCTGCTCATCAGGGGGACTGGCAAGAAGGAAGACCAGCCAATTTCTTCAGGGATGCTTTGTGTGGGGGTCCCACTTCCTTTACACAGAAGGGCTCAAAAAGGAGGGTGACCTCCAGATCTCCGATGATGCCCAAAAAACAAACAGGAACTAGCCCTGAGGCCGTCCCGTCCCTCTGTGGGTGCGAAGTGATCCTCCCCCTGTCCTTGCCATGGTTTATTTATAGATAGCCTTATTTGTTTATATTGTCAAGAAGCAATAATTCCTAGATTATTTCTTAAGCATCTAGAGAATAAAGATCAAATGCTGCCAAGTGCCCACATGACAGATAAATGAGTATAACACCAGAATCCTCCTTTGTCATGGAAATTGTGTTGGTTTCCTGTTAAGAGAATGAAAAGCAGATGTTAAAAAACATAGCTGGTTTGTGGATACTCATGCTGCAGTGGGAGGGCTTGGGTTATAAAATGGTGAATACTCAGGGGAAGGAGGGTGGTTTTAATTTTACTTTTTAGAAGAAAAAAAAGAAAAAGAAGAAATAGAACTGCCATTCAGATGTTACTGGCAAGCTAGACTGCATCACCTTCAGATGGTTGATGGGATAGGAAATAGTAATGAGGATCATTGCTAGGTGAGAGTGTTCACAGCAATACTACAAACGCTGGGCTTTTCTGTCTGGTCATGGGTAGCTCTTGTCATGAACAAGAACTCACGTGGGTCAGAGTCTTTTTTTCTTTTTTTTTTTTAACTTCGCTTGGGATTCTCTGTAGCTGCCAGCAGATCTTGGCTGTCCCACATAAACCTTTTGAGAAATGAATAGGTTGTGACTTTCCACCTTGAAATAACATTATGAGGAAGGTGGATAGAGGGAAGTCATTAAAGCCTGCAAGGAGAAGGCAGATTGCTGCTCCCATGGTGCCTCTGCATGGGAATGCTCCTACCAAAGGAGAGGAAAAGCACTTTCTGAGTCTCTCTTCCCATCCTCTTAACCACCCTCTGTGGAATCCTTGTGTGTATCAAGGAGAAAGGAAAAGAGCAGAGTCAATTAAGCGATGGGGATGGTGTTTGGGAGGAACGCAGCTTGAAAATGCGTGATTATTTATAATGCTGCTTACCCGGGTAGTTCCCTGAAACACACATCTCCCTTCTGTGAGGGTACGAAACTGTGAGATTTAGGATATGCTAACCATGGTGGTAGAAAAGGCTGAATTCCTACCAACACCACCCCCATTTTTCAGATTACTTTCCTGATTTTTGGTTAGTTTGCAGCCTTTTTAATGACCTGTTGCTGCAGTGTTGCTTCCTGTTTGTACAGTATGTTGACATATTGGAAGCTTGAAAGACTGCCCTGTATTCTCTGTAACTGATATTAACTATATATATATTATACACATATACATGTGTATATAGGCTCTTAACAGGAAATGGGCAGGGTTGAGGCAGGCTTCAGCTCTTGCCATGGGAGCAATCCTCCAGGTTTGGAACACAAGCTCTCCAGAAGTGTAACTGCCTCCAGGGACATGTCCCGAGAGATGGGGTGAGCAGGGGGTGACAGCAGGACCTGGAGAGAGGAAGGGCAGCGCCTTCCTCGAGTCCCACCAGTCATTCTGGAGTACCAGTGCTGCCCTGCTTTTGAGTAACAGTGGGTCCAACTGTGCTGTTCCAGGTCAAACTGAGTGAATTTACCTTGGCCATTGCATTGTGACTACTCCTAGTTCGTATCATGGAAGGGAAATGTGTATTGCGGCCAGTTGCTGAAGCGTCCCAGGGAATGCACGCTTTCATACTCGCTGGAGAGCTTTAACTGCTTCTCGTGTAGCTAAATCTATTAGGACTGAATGTTCTTGAAAGCAAGGTGGGGGATGTGAAATACAGTCATATTTCAAAACAGTAATGTTTTCAAGAGCTTTCAAAAATTAAAAACGGTGTGGGGGGGGTTTACTTGATGAATTCTCAGCTGTTGGTTCTTGTTTTTCTGGTTCTTCAGGTGTCCTCTATCTTTGCCTGTATTTTTTCCATTTGCATTTGTCCTCCCTCTGTAGTTAACAACTAGTTGCAGGGGTGAAAGCTTTAAACATCTAAAATTGTAACACTGACAATCTGGCCGCAATCTCAGCAGGTTCTGAGAGCAGAAGGTAGACGGCATAAGTTCATAGAAAGACAGCATGGGCTCAGTGTATAGGTGAAAGACAGATTTTTTTAACAGTAAACAGAGCCTACTCGGTACTCAGTCCTTTACCCTACGAAATCTGCATTTTTCCCTGTGTACATGTGGGTGTGTAACCTCTGCATGTGATTCCTTTTGATTCTGCTTTACTTCTTCCTTGCTTGGCCAATATCTTCAACCCATGCAAGCTCCAGATTCCTGGATATGATTACAAGGTCACGTCTTTTTGCAGTTGTTATTCCACTTCTAAGCCCAGGATTGCAGAGGAGAACAAGGCTTGAAATGTTCAGGGCCTTTCTCTATTTTTTTTTTAGTTTTATTTTTATTATTTTTTATATGAGTGTCCAGCAATATTTATCTGAGTCACCAGATGCAAAACTGTACTGGAAAGGAACATCTCTTTGGATTATGTTTTCTCATTAGAGTTACACTCGGAGCAGAAACATTTCATGTTTTGTTTTGGGACTTTATTGCTTCCACATCCATCTCAGGTGGGAAGTGGAATAGAGATGTATGGAAATGTGTAGGCTATTACTTGTGCTATCTGGTGACTAAAGTATAATTCATGGCATATGGACTAAATGATCAGAGCATCCAAAATTTGATTTCTATTTTTTTAGTTCTAGATGGCATCAGAAGAACCTCAGTGACAGTTGCTTCATAGAAGTAAACTGGAACAGCTCAGAACTTGTTCCTGCACCCTGAGGTCTATATGTCTTTTCATGTTATATTTAATGTACTTTGAGACAACAAAACCAGAATCTTCCTCTCTGCTGGTGCTAGCTCTGTGATGTCTGTAACTCACCAGAGCTTTTGAGCTCTAAGGACATCCGCCTGGCACACTTGATAACTCCAAAATCTAGGAGAGATGTAATATTTTTTGTGTTGCTAGTTCATCTCACGCAGACAAAACCATCAGCCACAGCCATGAGTCTTTTGACACAGAAAGAGGAGATGGTTTCTCAGAGAGCTGTTGTTAGTGGTGCTCCTTGGTGGGTCGAATGGTTCATTAGCAATCCCTGGAAGAGAGGCTGATGGCTGGTTTAGTCTTCCTCTCACTGATAGAATAGTGCGCTGAGTTGCTAGTTCTGAGTGGGGAAGGTTATAAAACTTTATATCCCAAAATATGCCATTCTACAGGCCCAAATATGACTGAAGCCTTTTTTATCACTCACTAAAATCTTGGGTTATTTTCAAGTCTTGCTGTAGGAATGTTTGCGTGTGGAAAAAATTGTTTGTATGGGAGAAACGTTTTGCTTCTGACAGAATAAAGTTACTGAGGAAAATGCGTTTTTACATCAAAGAAAATAGGAGAAGAAAACGCCCTTTGTTTTTTTTCCAGTGTAAAGACTCTCCTAAAACATCAGGAAAACCCAAGCACCGTTTAAGAGGAGGCCGGGTCGAGTCTAACTTTAAATGGCTTCCGATAAGTTTTAAGTCGCCCTCTTTGTAAAAGTACGTTTTCCCCGGACCCCGCTGAAGGGAGCGGGAGGTGGACCCAGGGCGCGGGGCCTGCCCGGTGACTCCTGTGGTCCCAGCCAGAGCAGCCGCGCGGATTTTAACGCGGGCAAGCGCGGGGCGCTACAGGTCGCCGTTCGCAGTGTCTGCCACGGAGTTCTCTGACAAGAAGGTGGCGCTGGAACTCTGAGGTTGGGACTTCTTGCAGCGGGTGGCTGCGCATCCACAGGGGTTCCTTTTCTTTACTGGCTGCATCAAGTGGAAAAACAACTTCCCTGCAGCTGTTTTATGTTGCTCGGGGTTTGGGATGTTTGCGGGGTGGGGGGGGTCCGGTTTTTTTTGGTTTTTTTTTTTTAGTGCTTGGCACTTAGAAATCCCGCTCCCCTGCAAACAGGGTCCTTTCTTCTCTTGTGAAATGCAGCCGCAACTAGTTTGTGCCTTACCCCACCTTCATTGTATCCCAGTACTAACCATCTTTGGGAAGCTTTTAGTTACAATGGGCTCCTTTGTGAGGCGGATGTGCAGTTTTGGGGGTGATCTCTGCAAGCAGTGATCCGTTTTGGTAGGGTGGAGGACACTGTTCTGTGAGAGGGGAGCCGTGTCCTGGTGGCAGCACAGAGGTTTTATAGTTTTGCTGACTTAAGTGCTCAGGGTGTGAATTCAAACTTCACTCTGTCCCCAAAACTGTTTTGTGCCACCTCTTGCTTGCTTGTGCTCAAGACCATGTTTTTGGTACAATTTTATCAAGGTGAGATGTCCCCTCTTCAGGCATGCTGTGAAGGATGGGTGTTAATGAGAGTGAATTGGATTCACTTTAACCTTGAACTTCAAGGCATAGAAATTCATTATTCTTTTCTGTCCCAACACCTTAACTCATCACTTTAGTGAGTACCAGCTATATATGTTGCAAGGCAAATGATTGATGTTATTTTTGGTATGCTTTAGGTGTATTTGTGTGATATGTACATAAAATACATGTTCCAGCTTGCAGGGGACCCTAAAGTGCCAAGTATTTCTCTAAAATAAAATAAGTATATGATGTGAAAGGGTTAAATACCTCTTATGACTAGCCAAACAGCCTGTATGCACATAGCTGTGCCTTTTTCTAGACAAATTTCCATTACTAGTAATTTTACTATGGCATTGCATTAAAAAATTGAGTTCTGAAATACTATTGGCCCTTTTAAATAGAAGGGATAAATTAATAGTGAAGTGTTATCTATCACAGATTTATCTGTATTAATTTATCTTTTAAGCTGGTGGGGGGAGGAATGGGAGAGCTGGGGAGTAGGTGATGCATATGAATTCAAGGCTGCATTTGGCAGTCTGGCCAAGCGCTTCCTGCCAGCACAATGGTTACTCCAGTACACCATTTGCACAGGAGGGGTAGATGATTTTCTTCATAAGCTTTAAGTACAAAGGGTACTCCATGATGCCATCTAATTGCTTAATCCCCAAGGAGTTCTCTGGGCATTTATTTAACACTAATTGCATGTGTAAGTGTTCTTAATTTACAGTGTGTGAAAGTTGCAGTGAACGCACACAACAGAGGATGTCAAAGTGACACTTCATGGAAAGATGCAGTTAAGGCAGTGTTAAGTTACTTCTAAATAGGATTAATTATTTATTGAAGTTCAAAGCTCATCGGAGCACACGAACAAGCATATGATGGCTTGTTATTGTTCACAAGTAACTTGTGGAGGCGAGTTGTGCCTCTAAAATTTCTATGATATAACTTAGTACTTTCCACTAAATGATGAACTGAAAGACTTAAAGCTATGCGGGGCAAATGATTCAGCACAAGGCAAAGAATTTGGCTTGGCAACCGTTGCATAAAGCCTGCTTGGGCTGTTAATTAGTCCTTGCACTGTAATGGAGCCATGGAGTCCCAGGCACTGTACAGAGCTGTAATCTGGGGGAGGGTATCCCTGCTGTAATGCTCTCATGGCTTTGGCCCATAAGATGAGGGATGAAAACATGTCTTGCAGGACACATTATGTCATAAAGGTCTTGGGACAGGTAAGCAGCAGCATTTGGAAAGGAACCTGCAGCCCTGAAACCTGGTGCCTGATCAGCTGTTTCTGACCAGTAGAGTTAAAGCTTTGATCCTCTCTGCAATCTCAATTATCAGCATAAATTTACACACAGGACCACAAATAACAGCTGGGACCTGAGCTTTGAGGAAAAAGTTACAAGTCCTGTGTTCTCTGTGCTGGATTTCACAGGGAAAAGTGGCTCAGGAAATTGTACAATAAAGAAAATTATACTTTTTGTGACATGATTATATGCCTTAGGAACATAACTGCCTGCAAGTCCCACTCTGTGGTAGTAGTGCTCTGGCATACAGAAGTAGCTTTGGTGGGGGGCAGGGAGGAAATGTTGTTTTATGGTATCCCCAGGAGGCGATTTAGGAAGCCCATGTTCAGTCTGCCTGCCCACCCAGCTCAAACACAACCCTTAGCCACACACATTTACTCTGCCTGAGATGGATCAGCTCTGGGACTTTTCTGGTTCTTCAGTGGATGCTGATAATTCCACCTGCATCACAGTACTTTTGAAGAAGCAATCATTCCCACAGAGACTGGGGTGTTATAATTTGTGGGGAAAGGCAATCCAGCTAGAATTTATCAGTGAGTGAGGAAGATGAAGGCTTACACAGGAATTTGCTTGTCCATCTGTGAGATGCCTTGAGCTCTTATTAGCTACAGGATCAATGGTGATTGAATACTACTGTTCAGAGGCTGGAGGCTGAAAATGTTCATGCTCTTTATTCTGAGAATTAGATAGGTGTATTCATGTAGCTACTTTGTGAAGGTGTCTAAATCTCACATAGCTTCATACCCTCAAGTTCAGTCTTGATTTTCCTCAGACCCATGAGATGTGATCAGCTCTTCTCTGGCTGTGAAGGCTTTAATTTCAGATGTGGTAGAGAAAGTTTAGGTGTCTGATTTCCTGCAGACTTCCATGGTAAAGACCGGAGCTGCAGAAAGGCCTAAGCATCCCGTAAGCATCCTGTAAGCACCCTGTTGCATTGTGTCTCGGTTTTTCCTGCATAGTAGAATTCATAACATAAAATTCAGTGCCTTTAGTGCAGACAGAATTATACATGTCAGAATGGGATCTGACAATATTGAGTAGGGGGGAAAGTGTCATCTACAGTTCCTGGCAGGCCATGCTGGAGAGACACATGTGCTTCAAATTTAGCTCCACTTCTCTTCTTACAACTGAGTTTTAAAGTGGGGGTTTTTCCAGCCCTCTTAGAGGAGCACGTCAAAAGGGACAGAATAAGAGTTAATCATATCTGAATGCCAAAACCAGAAATTAATGTGTATGTGAATTCTCGTCCAGGATTCAAGCCAGGTCTTTTGTTAGGCTAAATGGCTTCATCATCCTCATGTGAAACTGCTGAAGAGAACTGGAGGAAGTATATGCGTGATGAGGAAAACCTAACTTCTCATGCATTTATCCTGGGCCCTTTGTGATTAATGGAAAGAGTCCATTAATTCAAGTTTATGCTTTCGGTCTCTATGGGGGAAAAGTGGTTGTGATTAAAAACCACCTTCTACTCATATAGTTTAATTTCCTCTGTTTTCTTCAGATGAAATAAAAAATTGGAAGAGGGATATGGATGGCCCAAACTGTTCAGTTTAAAACAAAACAGAATGGCCACAAATCTCTGCCTTCCTTTTAAGCTGAGCTATGCTGGGAAGCTTTGGCGCTCTGAAGGGTTGGTTTGTCTCCTTGCTTGCCGCTTACTTTTTGGCAGGAGCGGTGTGTACTGAGCTTGCGGTTATCTGCGGCTTCCAGAGTAAGGAGGCTGCAGAGGAAGAAGCCCACATCTCACATGGTGTGTTCGGCAGTCTGTGCCACAGAAGCACCATAGATGTGAAATGCCAGACAATGGCACAAGCCTGCACCTCCTGCAAGGCAGGACCTGAAAGTTTGAGGACATGGCACGTTGGTGGGGCTGGCTGCCCATGGGATGACACAGGGGCTCTCTGCAGGAGAAATCTGCTGCTGTGGGAGGAAAGGAAAAGGCTGACACACTTGGATGTCTTTGTGCTAGTTGAGCTAAGGAGGAACAACTCTGCTGTTACCAGCAGGCAGTGTGGCACCAGAGCACATTTAAGTAATGTCTAATTGGGTGCTCTGTTTAAACTGATTAATGTGTACCTGAACTCTAACAGAGACCAAATTCTCACTTTTTTTTCTTTTCCTTCGCCAGAATTTCAACCATTTTAGCTGGCATAGCCTGCGCTCTGCCTCTGTTCAGCAGAACTGTGTGTAGGCGGCATTTGTTCCTGCCTGTGGTCCTTAGTAAGAAGTGGGGAGGTACAGTGGTATTACTGGGGAGTGATGCTTGCTGCTGTTCTGGGGCACTGCTGAGAGTGTTGGGGGGGATTGTTGGGAGGGGCTGGAGAGCCACAGAGCAGACCTGTCCATCTCTCACTTGGGGATGGTGAGGAACAGGGAGCAACCAGGTCTCTCGTTAGATGGGAGAGCAAGTTAACTTCCTAGATGTTATTCTAGGGGCTTTAGGGGTTGGGTTGTTTCAGTTGTTTTGGGGTTGGTTTTTTTATTTGAGGGGGGGGGGTAGTGTTTCAGGTTTGGGTTGGTTTTGTTTATGTGTTTTTGTGGCTTTTTTTTTCTTCAAAAGGCTTTCAGTCTCTTGGTGAGCGACTTACAAGAGAAGGCCTAGATAGAGCTCGCTCAAAAGTGGCTGGCCCAGTGTTTCACCATAAAGTACTGAAAGAGCAAATGCAATATGCCTCTTTGTACCCTCCTTAAAAAATCCTTGTGCTTCCAGATATCTGTTTGTGCAAAAGCAAGCCTTTTGAAACCAGAGACCTATAAAAAATAATCATACAATTAAAATTAAAATTTCAAGTGTAGAAGCACGATACCCTCAGTAAGGACAAAACCATAACTCTTCTGAGGCATTTATAACCTGAATGTTAGAGGACCAAAACCAAGAAATCTGTCATTAGCAATATACACAAACTGTCTCATGTCATTTTAGTACCTGATTAAAGACTATTCCTACTGAATGGACTGGGGTTATGCTGAAGTCAAAATTTTATTCAAGATAGGGAATTACCAAAATTGTGCTATTAATGGTTTCTAAAATTTCATCATTACAGTGTTCATGCTTATAATTACCACATTGACACCCTTTTATATCACATTTTAATTGGGATATTTAGCTTTTAACAGTGCCCAAATGAACATCTGAATGGGTCTATATGGTAAAAAAAAATCAGACACCTTGACAGAAGCCCTTATTTAACATTGATTTTACTGTTAGTGGGTGAGATTCTGAAGTGGACCTGGTTTTATAGGGGTGATTGCTGTGCATTTTTGTGGAGTTCTGGTGAGCTGATGTTTAAGCAACTGGTTTATTTCAAATACCTTGGTACTGTACAGGTGTGTACGTTTAACCTGGAGGGGAGAAGGACAATTACAGGATTTCTCTTCTCCCGTTCCTTCCCACCGCACCCCCCCTTTGGCACTCCTGCTTGCCCAAGAGGAAGGAGCATCGCATTTCAGATCCTTGGAAGTCCCACTTGCCCTGTTTGTTCTCTGATACAGGCCTATAAACAGAGACATTCAGTCTGTAAACAAGTCAAGCTTACAAAGTGACTGAAAGATAACAGCCCTCGATCTAACAGTGGGAGAGGAGGGGAGAGAGCAAAGGGTGGGATGATAGAGAGGCTGCAATAAAAGCAGGAAGGTCTCTGTTGGTCCTCTTGAAGTTACTGGTTAAAAACATCAAAGCATGGGGTGTGTTTTTTTCAACCAGACTGCTGTGTCACTTTATAATTCTTCACAAAGCAACCATCCAGCCACTAACACGCTGCAACTGTTAGTGCGGGCTGCACTTTGATTTAGAGGAACTGCATCCAACTCCAGGCATGTTATGCTAAGGAATCTCTTGTAGGTTTACTTGGCGTGCTGTGTGCCATTGAAGAAGCTATAACTTTTTTGAGCTGCTAATTGCAAGCTGTTCAGGAACTTTTTCCTTTCATTAAAAAAAAGCAACCCAAAAAAACCTCACAAACAAATTGCACTTCCCCCCTTGCTCTCCCAAACCCAAATAATTTTCCCAGACTCTGAAGTCTTCAGAATTTCCTACATTGAAATGTTAAGTGAAAAACAAGATGGTAATGGAAAGGAAGGAAAAACAACTATACCATATATATCAAAGCAAAAATGTACACTCAGCTCAGTTCTAAGAAATACAAAATTATTCAACAGCTGTTTCAGCAAGGAGAGATTTTTTTTTAAAGTTTGAAGCCAGTAGAGTGCATCAGTTCTCTTAGATGGGGGAAGGTATTTTGCACTCTGGAAAGAAGAGACTGGGAGAGTTGCATGGAGCTTTTTTCTGTCCTTGGAAAGGCAGCCAGATACATAGGTGGGATGGGAGATAAAGAAAGGTGGGAGTCTTTAAATTGGGAAGAGGAGCAGCATTGTTTGGGGAGGTGGGGGTGGAAACAGTTAACTTTCACACAGACAGTATTAGAAGTTTCTCTCCAGTGTGCTGTACAGGCACACCACCCTGATTTATGACGGCTCAAAAAAGCTCACTTATACCAAATAATATTTGTTTTTAGCATGGGAAGAAGAGAATGGTTCTAATTCTGTGGCTGGAGAGGGCAGTCAGAGTAGAGCCAGCCTTTGGCCTGTACTAGACAGAGCAGCCTGCTTTGGGGCTGCTGGTCTTAAGCAGTTTTCTTCCCACTCCTGGAAGAGAGTGGTTGTATAGCCGGGGTGACGGGGGGGTGTTGCAGTTGGTGACTGTAGTGGAGGCAAGTGTTCTAGGTGAGGGAAATTCTTGGTGTGCTGATGTGCTCTGTTACCAGACATGACAGGTAAAACTCATTATCTGGATGATGATTTAATTCTCCCCCAGCTGTGAATCGGGATTTTAACCTCAGTCCTTCACTACTGAATAAAGCGGGCAAGCGCTCTCAGCAGCTGTGAAGCTGCAGTGGAGGTGTTTAAACAGAGGTCAGCAGTGCACAGCTTATTCAAGGGATGTATTTTCCATGGACTTCCATGTACAGGCTGAATTTGAACAGGCCACTAGTTGCATCCACAAATTGAAACACAACTTCATATTTCTTTACTCTGTCAGACCTTAATGAAACATTCAGTCAAGTACTTAGATGGCTAACTAGAGTGATTTCTGTAAGCCATTTCTAAGGAGTTGGGTTTTGTTTTTTGTTTGGGGTTTGTTTTAATTATTGCTAGCACATCTTTGCTTAAACTTGCACTGAAGGGAAAACTTGTTCTTTGTGTCTTTTAATAACTGAAAAAAATAGAATGCAACTTAAACTTACCAATTGATCCAGGTGAGCTTTTATTTCAAAATGTGCTGATACTTCCAAAACATGCCTGTTTTTTAATATCAGCTTTACTACAAGTGTTCCATATATCAATAACAGTAATCGGCTATCTTCGTGTGAATGCAAGTTTTGTCTTTAGCATAGAACATAAGCCATGAAAAAGTATTAGACAAAATTTTGAGTGGTGATATACTAAAAGAAAAAGCTGCACTCATTCTCTGTGCAAACTTTCATTCATAGTAGTTTAAATTGAGACTTTGCTTTTAACTGCTGGGATATGTTCCTAAAGTGATACTCAGGCACTTAGATGAATGTGCATATACTCACTCAGACAAGTGTGTGTGTGGGGGGGCGGTTGGGGTTTAAAAGGTTAAGATCATGCATTTTGGGGAGCCCCAGAAGATTTAAGTACTGATTCTTCAAAAAAGTCTATGTAATGGCCACCTGCTTCGGACTGGGTGTTTGATATGGGTCCCCCGAGTGTTCCTTTTATTGTTCCTTGAATATCGCAGTCTTGGTTACATCCCGATTGCTGTGAAAGTCAACAAGTATAATAAACTTATAGCTGGCTAGTGCTGTGGCAGGAACTCAATATAAAAGGTCATGGAAACTTTTTGAACAAGCCTAATTTTTTAGTGTGTACACATAGTTATGTCTTAGAAACATCCTTAAGCTGCATCATTGCCCAAAGGGGCTAATGGGAAATGGGTATCTCAGGTTGCCTGGCAATTTGGAGGTTTTTGGTTTATTCTTTTTCTTTCTCCCCTGTACAAGCTTTTTGGCAGTGTGAAAAACTTGAGTGAATAATGAAACAAAGTTTTCAAGCAGCCATCAGATAACAGTCACAAGGTTACTTCAGAGGTATTAGTGCATCTTTTTATTTGCTTTTCGTGCACATTCATATGCATGACGTTGTGTTTGGAAGGCCATCCATGACAGAGAAATTCCTAAACGCTTGCATGAATAAATATGAGCAAATGTTCCTCAGATGTTTGTACCACAAGTGGCTTGCTCAGTTCTCCTGCCTGCTTTTCAAAGCTGCTTGTTCGTTTGGAGCAGACAAAACACAAAATTAATTCAAGGGTTTGCTTTTTGTTAACAGAATGCCTAAGTAATGCTTGCAAGGATTCTTTCCTGAACATACACATTCTATAGTGTAACCGACATATATAAGTAACCGACAGGACTTAAATGATATTCAATCTATGACGAGTAAAAAGACCCTGTTTTCTACTGGTAGTTGAGACCTGTGTTAGACCATAAGTAGCTGTGAATATTTAAAGTTAAGTATATTGCATGCTTCAGAAATCTGCCATATTTTAGGTAGCTGGAATTCAATAATCCTTTTTTTTTTTTTTTAAAGTCCTTATGAGGCAGTTCAACAACCATGAAAGTTACCTTCAGGAGGAACCGTGAATTGTAATTTTAGGTGGTCCTAAACCTATCGATGTTATGTAAATCTTACCTGCCGCAGTTTCTGAAGGAATATCGATGCCATCAAAACCATTGAAATTAATATAGGCCTATTTAACAATTTAATGTACTCTAGTTTGGGCTGCACGTATCCTATTGGCAAGACGTCTCGCTTTTCTCAGTGTGTACTTAGTACCTCGTGGCTCTTCCCATCTAGACAGATGCTGACAGGGCTGTAGCACTGTGAGCTGAGACACTTGCCACCTGGCTTATGTGGAAATCCAGTGACTACAACTCAGCTAAGGTGATGTTAGCACAGATATGTGCGTATCAGACTGTTTCACAGAGTATTTGGAGAAGCTGTGGCACATGAGTTGTTGGAGAAAAACAAGATCCCCCATATGATGATTTGGGAAAGATGTTATGGGCAAACGAAAGGTGTTGGTACTCCAGTAAAACTTACTCAGAAACCTGCACTAGTGAGCACTTATTTCTCTTCTGCATTGCTTTCATATATTGAAAATAAATATTGATGTGTTTTCTTGTTCTACTTTTATGTGATTGAATTAATGAGCATAATATGTGAGAATATCAATTATTAGTAGTAAAAAACATGAATGGGTATGTTTTTCTTGTTTGTGAGACTGAAGCTTTTGAGATAGTGTCTTCTGTATGAGTGCACAAAGTAACAACAGTGTCACTTGAGAAAGGTGAGCTGTTTTCTCGGTGGGTGTAGAGGAGAACAGGGCTCTATGGTTTGATTTCAACTCCCTGGAAGCCTGGGGAACTGTGGATTTTACATGGCCGGAGCTCAGCAGAACAGAGCTTTGTCCTGATAACTCAAAATGACTAGATCATGCCTGGTAGCTGGTCCTGGAAACCTGACCCTTGTCACAGGCTGACTAAATCAATTTGCAGTAGATTGATGATGTATAGACTGTGGGTCCCCTGGCGAGGGGGGGGGGCCAAGAAAGGCCTGAGAAACATTGTATTGTTAATCTATACCCCTCATTAGCTTCTGCTATGCTGGATTTCAACTAGCTGGCAGGGCTAGAGGAGCTGGAGGGAGAATGCCCTGTTGTCTGGCATTGTTATTGTTAGTTGCCTTTTGAATGAAGGAATGTTTTAAAAATACCTCTTCTCCAAAGTTTAATATATCAAAACTGTCAAAATTATTAATCTTCTTCTCCAACCCTCTTGTCAGGTGCCTGGAATTCCTAGTTTTTATTTGTATGTTGATTTAGCACTCTCCCCTCAACAGCCCAGGCTTTATCTCTTCCGGATAACAGTCTCTCTCTCTCTTTTCCTGAGCAGTGGCAGGCATGTTACGCTGTAATCAATTTACATTTCACTACCATTCCTCAGCTCTTGCGCTGTGATGGAGGCTGTCTCTCTGCCTTCACTGCTTCTTTATGTACTTCAAGGCATGTTGCTTAATCATTTCTTCTCAGCATGGTCCAAGGTTTTGATTTGAAGGAGGTTGTATTTTTAAACGTGGCTTCCATCAAACAGTAATATCTTTGTCAAACTTCGACAGAGTTAACCTTAAATGCCAAGGAAATTTTGACTGCTGTCATAAAAATGTTTGATTAGTGTTAATAATTTATTAAATTGGTTTGTCCTGACACTGCCAACATGTTGGAAATCTCTCAGCTATTATAATGTTAACAGAGGCTCTAATACAATGCTGCTTCTGTTCCATGTTTTAATTCAAGACCACATTCTTTCAAGCCCGATTCTGTGGTGTTCCAATATGCTCTCATTAGGATTGTATTAAAAGATGAAATATGACAAATATTAAAAAGCGTGGGAATAGAGTAGAGCACAGTGGGTATAGCTATGTGGGCAGCTCTTCCGCAATTAAATTTTTGTAAAGCAAACCTAGCTTTCTAATATGGGGAAACAAAGTTACTAGGTGAATATTTAGCAGAAACAGGCCTGATACATGTGATTTGCTGCGTCCCACCTCCTGAAATACACAAACTGAGTTACAATTTCCACTGAGATGCCAAAGTTGATGTTGGGCCTGCTTATTCTGAAGCATGCCATTCCATTACATAAGAAACAAGGTCCTATTTGAAAAAGTATTAATGCCTTGAGAATAGACTGATTGGATTTTTATTTGACTGTTTACATCTGCACTTGAGTTACTGGTAGTAGGAGCTCTCTGTTCTACCAGAAACACCTGTTTTGGCTCATGTGGGGTTGGGAATTGCATGTGATGTATGCTGTGCAAGAGGCCACTTAACAAGTGTGGTTTATGTTCCAACTGAATGCAAGACAGTTGAAATGGTGGCTCAGTTTATGCTTTACAATTTGCTGATAATATCAGTGAAATCAAGTAAGCAATTACTTTTCCCTCCCCCGTCTAGTACTCATGTAGGAGCTCCAACATCATCTCAAATGTGTAGGCTGAGGTTGCAGGTTGCATCGGTGAAGCATAGAGATGTCGACAAGTGAAAGAAAAACTTTCATTTTTCTATTCTAGCAACGAATATATGCTGAGAACAGACTGAGTACCTTCCTTTGAATTTAATCTTTTGAACTTGGAGTGAACTATTCCAGAATTATTCATAACAGCTGGACTGGTCCCCCATAAACTTTTTTGGTACCTGAAAAAATACAATGGGTAGATCAGCAAAAGGTGTGTTTTATTCTACAAGAGGAAGTAATTTAAGTTCTTCATACCTGTATGTCCTAAACTCCATATGTTTTTCAAATGAAGAGCAAATCTGTTAGGCAAGGTTTGCTTAGTTTCTGTATTTTATCCTTCCCCAGTACAAAGCTGTGTGGAGTACAAATCTGAAATAACTGACCTTAATTCTGAAGACTGGCTTACAGGGAGGTCAATGAGAGTACAACTTGGCCCTTCCTCCATTAGGCTTCGCTGGTTCCTTCTTTCTTCTGTGTGCAGGACAATTTTATGGAAATAAGTACCTTTTGGCAGCCACCTAGCAGTTCTCTAAACTTCAGGGTTGTTCTTAATAAACTAACAACGCTACAAATGGTAATTCAGTTTAATAGTTACTATGCCACATAATATGCTGGCAAGCATTGTGTAGCAACAGTACATTAGTATGCAGAAAATAATCAATTGTTTCAACATCAGAAAATAATAATCCATTACCTTCATGAATTCCTGAGTGACATGTTAAATATGTCTTTGGGCAACAGACTGAGTGCATACATAAAAACTGTGGCATCAGAAGTGCCAGGTAGAGCACTACTCTTGCTTATTTATGGTGCTGTTTACCTTTGTAATTGTTTCCTAATTATTTGTCATGTTAATAATGAAAATTGTTGAACATTCTGAAACTTCAAAGCAGTTCTATGATTGCTGATTACAACAGAAAGGTAAGCAGAGCAGGTGACTGGTGTGTGGTATGAGAATTTGAAGATTAAATTTTTTTTTTATTTTTCTGCTCAGTATAGTCACCATCAGACTCTTTCCTCATGGTTCAAAATCCTACATGCTGTTATTGGTAACATTAGATATTGTGTATCTTGAGATGTTTACCTCAGTTCTTGGCTGGAGTGGGATAAACGAAGACAAGAACTCTTACAAAGCACCAAGACATTTTCAACTTAAGTATATCCCCAGCTCCTCCTGACAGTATGCTGCAGGTAAATGATCCAGGAGTCTTCCCAATTGCAAAACAAAGATTGCATGTTTACCTGCACAGAAAAGGAAGGGTGAGGATTATCATATTCACAGCTAATGCATTTTAATTGTGACTAATGCATTTGCATAGTGGTTTGTTGTTTTGGTGTTTTGGTTTTTTTTTCCTACACAGTGAAAAGGGTTGGAAAATTTTGAATTAAATCCATAAACTAATTATTTTCAGCTCCAATGTTGTTTTTTTTCTAACAAAACTCCTGACTCAGTGGTTTTGTAAATGGCCTGCAGTTACATGCCCCTGACTGTGGTCTAATGAGGGCTGAAGAGTGCCTCTCAGATTATGCTGGAAAGTTAAAGGGACTTTTTTCTTCTTTCTAGCTTTTCAGACTAATTTTTCTTTGTTTTTATATGAAAACAGTACTTGCATAGATATGTGTATATATATATATTGAAATAATCTTCAATGGCACCATTTTCCTGTCTACAGCTTTGATGTACTGCACATACTTATAAAAAGGCTATGTTTTTGGGAACAGTGGTCAGTAGATGCCGTCATGATCCTAGCTGTTTAATGGTCAATTGGAATACGGTTGCATGAATTAATTGAAATTCAACAAAGGGGGGGGGGAAAAAGCCATGCTTTTCATCCTCAATTATTTGTACCTCTCTTTTATCCATGTTTTCATAATTTAAAGATAGTACAGTCAATGAATAAATGGACAATGAATACCTCTGACCCACTTATGTGCTGTGACTTGATGCTTGACTTGATATTGCCTGTTACCTGCATCTCTGGTGGTAACTCGTGTGCTCTTGGTGACTTTGCTTACCCTTCTGTGCACTGGCTAATTCCATTGGCGCTCGCTAAAATGAGGCCTAAGCAAGATTGCATAGCTTGCTGCTTCTAGGCCTTTCACGAACAGCTACAGAATCCTGTTCTTCTAACCCTTCTGACCAGGCATGGAACTAAGAAAAGAGAGCATTGCCTGAACATCTGATAGTTCAAACCAGTGTGTTAGAATGCCGCTTCCTTGTGGTTAACTTTGCCCAGCATTGACGTGCAAAGTAACAGAGGCTGGCGTTCATGTTCTTTGTCTGAATAATGTAATCTCCAAATCTCTGCAACTGAACAGAGTCTGATAGTAATCCTGTATGTTTCCTATAGAGGAGGGTTTCTTCAGTTATTAAATTAATCAATGTGTATTGTACAGTTATTTAAATGAGGGGTATGCCACTGGAGTCCAACAGTATATTGAACAAACCCAAACAAACGCAAAACCAACCCCTAC
Source organism: Heliornis fulica (assembly GCA_013399135.1). Lineage (NCBI taxonomy): Eukaryota > Metazoa > Chordata > Aves > Gruiformes > Heliornithidae > Heliornis > Heliornis fulica. Next base: position 814,046 of record VXBZ01008231.1, read on the forward strand.
AAATGCAAATAGAAGACAAAAATTTGACTAACTCAAAACTGGCCACATTTTTGACTGCCAGTTCACCTTATCTTGAAAACTAAATATCACAGGGCAGAATGATCCAATACGGTAACTTTGATCTTGCACAAAGGAAAACAAGAGGAAATAAAGCATAGGGTCCTGCCTCTGAGGTAATAAATAAATGGCAGTGTACAGAAGCACTAATTTAAAAGCAGTTTTGCAAATCAAAAGAGCAGATAACAGAAAAGGCCACCTGAAAATAAGAAAGCTAGGGTGGAGAGTTAAGATATGGGAATGAGACAACACCAAGTATAGAACTTGGTACCTGTGACTAATAAGAAAGTCATGCTTACTGTATTGTGCTTCTTGTTTTATTTCATAGTGCAGTAAGGTTATGTATTCCAACCTATTATAAGTCTAGATTTACATAATTTTTCTGTCAAAGTTTATGTTTTTCTAGGTGTGAATTCAGCTGCATGATCACTACAAAGTCAAGGTGGTGCAAATTAATAATGATCTCTGCATAAGTCACAGTTCCCTAGACACTCAGGAGTCTAACATTTCTAAAAAGTAAATGTTGGGCATTTTACTATTTGCAAAGCCTTCGAGGAGTGTGGTCAGTCCTCTGTGTTGTCTTTTGTTTCTATATGAACTAGCTTGTTAGTTAATAAGTTTTACATCAAGAACTAGACAACCAAAATAGAAACATAGCTGCTGAGGGTTTTTTTGCCTATATCCAAGCATATTATCTGCAGAGTAGTATCTTTCTTTTAAATTGTGATTTATTTCCTTTTTTTCTCCTTGTAAATGGGCAGAAAAAGCCAAGACGGATAAGGACATGTAATTTTGTCCTGCTTCCTCATTAAGACTCTTGTGTGACGGTTGGTGAGGCTCGGTCTTGTGTTACATGAGTGCATCGTGCAGAGATCAAGAATGAAAGCTGTTCCACAAATAGTCAATGTTTAGCTATGATAATTTAAGTTACACTGGTATTGCATTGTCATCTTTAACAGGAAATGATGAACTTTGTTCCTTTCTAGTAAAGATGTTATCTCTTTGAAAAGGTGCCTTGGAGCTGCAGTGCACCTGTCCTTTTATATGCAACTGCGTTTGGCCAGTTAGAATCTTTGTTGTATCAGAAAACAATGCTGTCTGTGTGCTTTTTTTTTTGTGGTGCTTTTTTTTAAAGACTATTCCTTGTCACCTTTCCTTCCTCCCTTTTATTCCAATGTGCAAACTGAAAATCGCTTCCCAATGCCCCAGCTAGAGGAAACTTCTTCAAAGATATAAGATCAGGTGATTTATGCATTTCTTTCTAGTATAGTAAAGATAGGGAAGCCTTTCAGCATAATTGCTTAATTAGCCAAATATTTATTTTTAGGTACATTGTAGGTTTCTTTGCTCTATGGCATGTTAGACAAAGTATGTATTGTGAGAATGGGTGTAACCTGGCGGCTCCCTTCATTCATCCTGACCCGTCAGACTTTTATCAAAAAGCACTCCAGGTAGGTGAGACTTATCACTCCCATGAGAAACTGCAGAAAACTTGTTATTGCTCTAGCAGGAGTCTAATGGAGGGTAGATTTTCACTGGTACAGGTGTTGACAGAACTGCATCCTGCATCCTTTCTGGAGCAGCTGATTGCACTCAAGACCACTTCTTACAGGACTAGCTCTGTTAAAAGTAATGGGGTTTGTATGTGGGACAGTGGATAGCTGATTTGCCTCATTTTTGTCTTACATCAGCATGTTATTGAGAGGAAAATGATGGTTAGTAAGCAATGAGATTACAGCTACATCCTCTTAGTGGAGAGTCAGCCCAGGACAGGAGTGGGTCTGAGTGCTGGGCAGAGCAGCCCATGGAGAGTGGTTTCTGCAGCTTTGTCTGGTGTATCTGTCTGCAGGGCTCGGGCAGGTGCCACCAAATCATAAGCCTCATTGGTGGTGGAAACTGGAAAGTGATGTTCTCCCACATAGAGACTCTGTCCCTATAGTGGAAAGGCCAGGACAGAGCAAACTTTGCAGCGCCATAGACAAAATACACTGATGATGTATTTGAATTGACCCACTATTCTGTTACAGAGCACTTTGGGGAAAAAAAATACAGCACAGTATTTTCTGTCTTGGATTGGGAGCCACAAGACAGACAAGAGACTTGCTGCAGAATTATAGGGTAAGTGAGAGAAGCTGGAATGCAACCTAAGTCTCCTGGTCTTTGTGTTGCTTTCAGTAGCATCCCAGCTCTACAAAAAGTACACAGCTGTTCATGCTGGCTTTACTCAGCTTGCTTAAAGTTAAGTAAAGCAAGTACTTCAATACATTTTTGTGTTTAGATGCTGTCACCACAGGCATGCCATTATAGCCCAATTATTAATACTTCTAAAAAAGAAACATGATATTATTTTACGTATGCGCAAGAGAATTTTCCTCCCCTGGTTTCGTGTTGAGAAGTGGGTGGGGGGCGGGAGAAGGATTAACAGGGTGGGGGTGGAAAAATGTATTTTAACAGAAGAAAGAGCATGCACAGTTGTAGTCTCACAGCAAGAAATAAACATTGTAATCATAAACAAATGTAACCTTGAGTACAGAAGACAGCAATTTTATTGTATTGACATATGGCACTTGGGCAACAATGGAAGGATTTGTTCTCTTGTGTTAAGACACATTGGCAGGCAGGCCCTTTCTGTGGCCACTGCTTCCAGAGAGCTTGTGTCAGTTTGGATTAGAAAATATCTAGGAATGTACAGGCAAAGGCAAGGAGAAGGCTTGCTTTGAGAGGACATGGGGCAGTCTCCTCACCTGAAAGTCTGATTGTGAATATTCTTGTGAACAGTGTTAGAAACCAAACAACGTCCCTTCTGTAATGTGCCTGCTCTGCCTTTCACACTTATTCAAAGGTGTATGTTTGCACTCTTCAAAGTGTTATCTGCTTGCAGTATCCTGAGGTGTAATACTCTAAAGCCAGCTCTGGGCATCTATGCACACTGTGACAAGACAAGCTGACAATGTGGCTCCACATGAGACCATGCCCCATACTCATGTGTCAAGTTTCTGCTCTCTGTCACCAGCTTAGAATCCAATCCTAAGTGTTTCTAAATCTGGATCTTGGTGAGAGGTGGGAAGCGTTGCTTCTTGTAAAAGAAGCAACCCTGGAGGAAAGAGACCTTCATTGTGTGCTGCCTATGGGCACAACCAGGAAAGCACAACTAACTGACAGACAGTGCTACATAAGAATGTGAGAAAAGCCTTAGGCATCCAAGAGTCACCAGCTTTTCAACTAAGCAAAATCACGAATATATTTGAGAGGAAGTACTTTCTCTTTTACTTTATTTCTGATTTTGTTCTTCATATATTGGCTGTACTCTCAAGTTTTTGGTAACTTGACTGCACTGTGATTCATGGTGTAAAAGGACACAGCTTCTCTCCTATGGGATTTTCAGTTCTGTGTATTTAGAAAGGCAAAGAGTGGGGAAAAAAGGTGATAGGTTTCTTTTTTATGAGGGAGAATTGAGGCAGAGAAAATAAAAATATATTGACTAAGGTCTTTTTGAGACTTTTTGCAAAATTGGGCAAGTTCTCCATGTCCAGTGCTGTGTCTATTTAATGAATTGTTTGTAGGTGCTTTAAGAGTATCTTCCAACACTTCACTTGTTTAGAATCCTAACTAATTCTAAACAACCCCCCCTTGTTTTGTCAAGATCAGATTGCAGATGCTGGATGAAAACATAACATGAAGCCCAGATCCTGTTTGGGTTTCCTGGTTGTTTGTTTGTTTTTAGTTCTAGACTAGGAAGCTTTTAGGGATGTTGAAAACAAAAGCAAAAAAACCCCAACAAAACACCAAAAACAGCCAAACAAAAATCCATCGGGTTTGTGTGCAAGCATAAAGTGGGGGTCTCTGTTATATCAGGGCAAATGAAAATAAAAAAAAAATAAAACCCAAGACCTGCCAGTTCTTTTTCCCATGAAATATTTCCTCTGAAATAGCATCCCATGAAGGAATGACTCCTATGTGAGAGTGTAAAGCTAAAGAATGTTTTTGTATATTAGTTCACAACAAATTCTGATGCAAATCTTTAATCCCATAATGTTTCTGAATACCCATGTGGCATATGGAGCCTAGAGAGAAATAAAGGGTCACCTTCCAACTGGTTGTTGTTGCTGCTGCTGAGATCAGACCCTGTTTCATGAGAGATGCTTTTCTGAGAGAGCAGCCTTGCAGGAGCCCTCTTGAGAGTCAGGGAATAACTCAGCCTGGAAGGGGTCTGTGGAGGCTACCTGGTCCAACAGCAGTGCTTACAGCAGGTCCACCTTTCAAGTGAGATCCAATAAAAAGATAGAATCATAGAATCATCTGAGTTGGAAGAGACCTTTAAGACAGAGTCCAACCATAGCCTAACCCTGCCTAGTCCACCTCTAGACCATGTCATAGAAACAACATCTACATGCCTTTTAAGTACCTCCAGGGATGGTGGCTCCAAAACTTCCCTGGGCCGCTTGTTCTAATGCTTGACAACCCTTTCAGTAAAGACAATTTTCCTGATATCTAACCTAGATCTCTCCTGGCGCAAATTTAAGCCATTTCCTCTCATCATATCACTCATTATCTGAGAAAAGATGCAGACCCCCACATCTCTGCAACCATCTTGCAGGTAGTTGTAAAGAGCAATAAGCTTGGCTTGCTCAGGGTGGTGTGCAGTTGGTTTTGAGCACCTCCAAGGGTGGAGAATACTTGGCCCCTCTGGGTGACTGTTCAGTCTATGGCCATTCTTGTAGTGAAAAAAAATTTCCTAAAGTCTAATTGGAATTTCCTTGGGTGCAGCCCAGCATCTGTTGCCTCTTTCCTTTCACTGTGTACCTCCAGAATTTTGGCTGTCTTCATTAAAAGCGCTTATTATATGGATGAAGAAAACCATAAGATCTCCCTTCACCTTGTCTTCTGGAGGCTGAACAAACCTGGTTCTCTCAGCCTCTCCTCTTATGTTACGTGCTCCAGATCCCACCAAGTCAGCAGACCGGTCCCTTCATCCAAAGCAAAAACTCAAAATTAATTTGCAACAGATCTGTCTCAGCTTTCAAGACATCAGTGAAGGCCAGACGCTAGGGGTAAGTTATTTCTGTTTGAAGGGAAACGTGTTGGCTTAGACACAAGATACCTTGTCGCTAATGTAATTTTTGGCAGGTACATTCCCTCAGACAAGTTTGTTAGATGCCAAAAGCAAAGCCTAGTGTAACTTATGTTTCTCACATATGGCCTCACAAGCAGCCCTGTGTGCGAACCTCCAGTCATCCTGCGTTGCCTTGGCTTTTTTCCTGCCACATGGTAATGCATATCAGAGAAGAAAATTCAGTAAATTATTTGGTGAATAGCAAAAGAAATAATTTTAAAGTATTGCTCTAACTTCTGACTAGAACTTCAATTTAGTTGTATGAATGCCCAGTATTATTCCTTTTATTCCAAAGCATTCAAAGATGTTTGAAAAAAAAAAAATACTTATGGTTTGAATTATTTTGCTGAGTGATTCTTCACTTCCTAGATAAAATTGATTCCAGCTTATAAAAATCCTTTCTGGACCTTGTCTGTCACCAGCTATTATCTCACTTGCTCCATTGTAACCTGTCTTTGTCGTAAACAAGGTTTCAAAGATGTTGTGAGGACAGATTGAATGTCCAAGCAGAGAAAACAAAGCATAATTGTGTTGAAAGTTTACTTTGTGCTGCTTTTTTTTTCTTTTTTAGGTGTCCTCTTTTTTTTTTCTTCCCATTTTTTTCCCCCTCACAAGGTCAAATGGACCTTTACTTGAGTTAATGTAATTGTTGGATAAAAGTTTTCATCCTATATGCCCAGCTGGGTATCTTGCTTATCTTTCAGCCTGTCCTTTCATACCAGATGGGGAAGGGGAAGTGCTTTCTCAGGCAAAATGCTGATATTATGCTGCCTCGGATGTGGGGAGAGGGAAGTATTTTGTATTCTGTGTATATAGCTCTGAGCCTATGCATAGCCCACAGACTGTCAATACTATCTCTCTCTATAGCATCTCCAAACTCAGTTGCCCACCTATTTGCAATTGCCGTGAACACAGTTGTTTGAAATTACCATTAGGGAAAAGGGTGCTGTTGTGTTTCTCTTACTGGTCATCTTGCAGCTGCTTGCCTGCAGAGTCAGTGATACCATAAGAGCAATCTCTGAGGAGGAGAAGCGAGGTAGGAATTAATGTGAGGAGGGAAGCACGCGGCATTTACTGCCCTGCCAGCTCTCACAGTGACTGCCCTTGTGATGAAAACCAGTGGTGTGTAATTCTGATGGCTCAACTTAGCAGGGATAGCAAGAGCTGTGCTTGGCACAGCACTCTGCCACTTTGTCATGACGTTAACTAGACTACCTTGTGTTTGGTTTAGAAACTTCTCTGAGCACCAGATTCTTCCTCGCTAAAACTGCTGAGTTTTTTTGAGAAATTTCTACTGTCTGTGTTGTTGAAAAGCAGCCTATTGCAGCTTTCTAGAAATTTGCTTAACCTGCTGTAAATCATGATGTAATGCTGATCATGCACTTGAACGGCAATCTTCAGTGACTTTACCAGAGGAGGCTTTTTCTTTTCCATTAACAAAGGTTTGGAGACCAGGAGATCCTCTCTTCAGGTATTTTTTGGCACCAGCATTTAGTTTTTATCAGTGTTTAACTGATGGAACTTACATTCTTCCATTTCCAGTTCCTAAATCAATGCTAAATATTTGGGCCTTCCTTTTCCCTCACTGGGGTGCAGTGTAAGTGACCAGTGGCCATTGCTGATGATCTAAGCACCTTGAGCCTGCAAAGGCTGATACCAGGCTGGTTCCCAAGGAAACAAGAGTGAACAATGAAAGTTACTCTAAAGGATATTTCTGTACATGAATGTATGTCAAGTAACTTGATGTGACTTTAATGATATGCTAGACAAATTGAGGGTCTCGCTTGTGGTGCCTACAGCACTCCTTTCAAGACTCAAATAAGTTTGAGGGTTTTTTTTTGTTTTGTTTTAAACTGTCAGAGCATATGCTCCTGTTTTACCAGATCTTTTCCATTTCTATTACAGCCTCATGAGTTGTTGTTCTGTGTGCACCTGTGATTTTTCTCCTTCCCGAGTGTAATACTTGAAGGTAATTTTTACCAAAGTCAATCTTCTGAGTTTGGAAATACTGATTGTTCTAGAGTGATTCATCACCTTCTAATATTCCACTATTTCCATGCTAGTCAAGAGCCCCAGAGCACAGGATCAGGACCTGAACCTATGCTTGAAGAATCTCCTTCCTTGATTGCAATCTATCAGCACACTTTTTGCCCATCCTACTCCATTGTTGAAATCATGAATTAAATTAGAATTCTTTCTGGGAGTAATACTTCAGATACCTGTTCCCCTGTAGGAATGGTTTTGGCACTGAATCGCCAATAGATGTTCTTCAGTCCACTATGAACATACTTTATGGTGTTTATGTTTAAACAATTTCTCTTATTAGTTTTGATGAAGCTGTGTATGACATGTAAAGTCTTATTGAAGCAGAACTATATTTACCACTCTCCTGTAATCTAATAACCTATTACTCCGTCAAAGGAGGAATTGACTGAGTGGCCATGGCTGTGTTTTGTTTTGGTTTTTTTTTTAATCTCTTTTTATCACTCTTATACTTCAGTAATTGAAAATGTTTGCTTAATCATTTGCTCCAGAATCTTTTCAGGCCTTGAGTGGTTTGCAATTTCATCAATCATCCTGTGATTCCTTCCTCTTCTTTTCTTTGTATCCCTGTCCTCTGTATACTCTCAAAGGTGATTTCCTATGGTTCAAAGACCATTTTGATTAGTTCCTGAAGTAGCCAAGACAGAATTTCATGAAGCCTTGCTTATTTGGAGATATCTCTTGTCTAAATAATCTCTTTTCTGTCTTCTGGTCAGCATTTATTTTCTTTGGCAATGACAGAGAAAGAGAAGTCTTTCTTTTTGTAGGAATTGATTTCTCCAGCTACTTCACAGGTCTAAAATGTGGATGATTGAGCAAGTAATCGTCATTGCTCTGAAAATGGTGGGGTTTTTTACCATAGTTTTAGAAGAATTACTGAGCTGACTTGCTTGATTCTTCACAGTCAGTGCTAAAGGAGTAACATCCAGAAGTTTTTGACTGTTTCTTTTAATATTCAGCACTCAGACCCTTCATCATGGGTCAGGACTTAACTGTGCTAACCTCTGTACCAGCCAGATGTTCCATTCCCAGACTGAAAGCTCATGACAGGAGGCAGGCAATAAAGACAAACAGATAAACAGGACCACTACTGGAAAATCCAGAAGTCAACAGCAGTCTGTAAGGTCAACAGCAAATCACAATTTGGCCCTAAATTTTCCCCTTGACAGTACCTAAAAGAACATCCTGTGCATTTGCAAGATCAAAGTTTCCTTGGTGATGCTTGTTCTCCTTGAGCTAAAGAAGCCTGAGCAAATTCATGCTGTGGAAACAGTGATTACTGAATGTGACTGATTGCAACTTCCCTACAAACAAAATGACCATCTCAGCCTGTCCTTGGCCTCACTGTGCACAGTTTACAAGCTTGGTATCCTGTCAGCCTTTCAAAGACAAGAGAAATATGGTATTCCTTCTACATTGTGAGATGATTCAAATGGAAATGCAATATTAATAAAACATCTTTACCCTCTGTATGTAATTCGGCACTCAAAGCTGCAACCAGACCTAGAAGCAAGATCAGATGGCTTTCCAACACCCGCCAAGCATTTCTGCGGGCTGTGCTGTTAGCTTTGTGCATTCTTGTATCTCCATCATGCACGTTTTTGTTCTCATTCAAAATTCACCCATCTGAGATGAATATATTGAGTTTCTGTATGCACAGTGAATACACACTCAGTCTTGGTGTTCAGCCTGTATTTTGTTCTGTGTGTGTTTAAAGCACCCTAACCCATTCTGTGAATGGGCAGCATGATCTGCAAAATAGGGTCTTATTTACCCTGGCTTAACCTATCAGCATGGGGTAACTACAAAATTTATCTTTGTACCATCACTTTAAACTGGCTATTAAAAAGGTTTTACAGAGATTTTTTTTCTTTGTTTGTGATATACAGAAGTAAATCTAGTGAGGTGGATTGAGAGCCGGTTGAAAGGAAGAAGCCAGTGAGTTGTCATTAATGGGACAGTCTGGCTGGAGGCCTGTAACTAGTGGAGTCCCTCGGGGGTCAGTACTGGGACCAGTACTGATCAATGTATTCATTGATGATGTGGATGAGGGCATAGAGTGCACAGTCATCAAGTTTGCTGATGACCCAAAGCTGGGAGGGGTGGCTGACACACCAGAAGGATGGATCCAGGCTCTTCTCAGTGATGGCCAGTGATAGGACAAGGGTCCAATCTGGAGCACAGGAAGTTCCATCTGTAGGGGGAAAAACTTTTGCACGGTGAGGGTGGCAGATCACTGGAACAGGCTGCCCAGAGAGATTGTGGAGTCTCCTTCTCTGGAGACATTCAAGACCAATTTGGATCTAGGTGATCTTTAGAGGTCCCTTCCAGCTCCTAACATTCTGTGACTCTGTGAAATCTAGAAATGCATGAACTAGACTCAAGGAGCCATCCTGCCTTTCATTATTCTGTAGTTTTTGTGAGGACATGTAATACAGGTGTATCTATTCAAAGTGAGAATAAAACTGAGAAGGTGAGGACTGCTAATGAAAAGACTGCATTCTAGGAATGCAGAACAAAGTATCTTAATACACAGTTACTCATTGTTAAGGACTGTGTGTATATAGACTAGTGATGTCAGATGGCATAGATGTAGGAGAGTCTGAAAGCACATAGTGTGTGATCTTTCTGACATCTGAAATTCTGGAAGGGACCTCACAGAGAAGTTAAGGATTTAACTGGATACATGCTGATGGGTTTGCAAAGTAAAATGTTAATTATATCATTCAAAAAAATGTTTGCATTTTTAGGACAGTGTCCATGACCTGACTACGTGGACAGTCACTAGATCAGAAAGCAGGCCCATTGTGCCTGCATTTAGTGGAGGCTTTGATGCTGTGGGTGCTACGTGCATTATGTAGTGTATTTTTTTTTATCTTATGCTTTTGTGGAACTTTTACATTATCTGTGGATCAACTGCATGTTTAAACTGACTAGCTTTTCTATTCTGTGAGAGCAGGTAAAAGATTTGACATAAAGGCTTTTGCATCTCCTTTTAGATAGTAGCTATACTGATTTCCTGACAGCACAGTGGTACCCAAGCCTGCAAATAAAATGTGTGGCACAAAAGTCTATCATGCATATCGGGAGCACAGTTTTGTAAACATGTGTAACCTGTCATTTGGCAGCACCGTCTCTGTGCTTGATTGACAGATTATTTTATCTGTAGCAATTCCCAGACTGGGAGTCCCTCTCTCAAGCCAAAGGTGCAGATTTATGCTTGCGGTCCTAACACTGTTCCCTGTTGTGTTTGTGAGGGCTGTAGCTGCTACGCAGGCACATGACTAAGCTTACTCATGTGAGCCGTCCCATCTAGATACACACATACGAGGCTGCAATGCCGGACCCTAAATGATCAAAGTAGTAACCTAAATCCCAAATTCTTCCTTTCATAATCCTTAACATCCTGAGTAGTGTTTTAATTAGCCAATGAAAGCAATAAGTGTTTGGCTCTGAGACTGATTTATACATCTAAAAATCACTTAGGCTAATTAAATAATTCAGTTTCCATTCATGTTTCATTGGTTCTTTCTCTTCTTTAACTTTAACCCACAGAAAACCTCATTAAAATCACCCTCAGTATAAGTGCATACTCACAGACTTTGCTCTAATTCTCACAGAGTGTTGGATATAACTTTTAACCAGACTTAATTAACAGTGTATATTCTTTACTGAAATTGGAGCATTTCTGTGTGTTACATGTCAAAACAGATACTTTGTGCTGTCACTTTCAGAATATCATAGTTATCTGTCTGGTATGATCCTTAATTTTAGGAGGTACCATGTTATCCTAAAGATTGCTCCAACAGACAGCAAACCTGAATTTTATCCTTTCCATCTTCTTTCTGGTATATTTGTCTGGGTCTTAAAACTGCATGTGATTAGGAAACAGGAGCACAGTATTCAAGAAAAGTCCTTTTCAAAACTACTAATGATGCCTTTAGCAGAGAGCACAGGAGCTCAATGAGCACTGAGAGTAAAGGAACTTTCCTAGATTAGATGTGAGTCCAGGTGATAGAGCAGTTATTGGGGAGGTGACTGCTACCAGCAGCTCTGCTTCTGTCACTAGCACAAGGTTTTTAGGTCAGCATAAGGCTTAAGTACATGTTTGAATCCTCTTTGAATTTAAGGTGGAGAAAGGCTGTGATTTGCAGAAGGTCTGCTATGTAGAAGATGGCTCAGTTATTCGCACGATGGAAATTAACTATTTGCTGAAGTGTTTTACTGAAGCAATACCCAAAACTGTGATGGAGAAAAAAAAAGTCAGAGTATCTAAGCAGAAGTAGATAAGTATATAAATCTAAACTATGTTTAGAATAGCTGTGATGGTGCATCACGCTTATAGTCAGGATGCTGCAGACCTGCCAGTCACACAGATCAATGCCTGACTTGGTGAGAAGGGCCACCTGCTTTGCTAAGGCTCAGAGGAGCATTTTTAGACCTGGGTTGCTGAAGGCACAAGCATGTCAAGATTTTTGGTACGGCTAGAATGAAGTGTTTGAAACTAGATTTAAACTCAAGTGCCACTTACTATTCTCAGCTTGCTTCAATGGCTGTCTTCTGTCATTTTAAAATCCTTCAAACCTGCTTTGTTGAAGTGAAGATGTGAGAAGGACCATTTATGACTGGTGAAGGAGGCTTTTTGATTTAATTTTAAGTGCAGTTGTGTGGTAAAAGCTAGCTGCTTTTTTCGTTCCTGACATCTGAGAGTAGTCATACTTTTAGCACCTTGTTTATTTAGTTATTGGGGTAGAATTTCACTTGGAAATGTTATTTCCAATTAATTATTTTTTTAATTAATATTTAGCAGGGAGGATCAGTTTTGTGGCTTTTATTCTTGGTAATTGACACTAAATGGCTTTGACTGGAATAAGAAAACAGTTTATCATAAAAATATAGATCCTCCATGAAATTTCTCTTTTGACATGAAAACCTCAGGTTGTATTTTGAAATGTCTTGTGGATTGGCATTGCTTGTGGAGCAGAGTTATTGAGATAGATGAATGCGATAGTTAAATACATTCTAGGAGATGAATTACTTACCTTTAAGGCTACGTGAGCTATGCTGAGATTCTGAATGCACAGAGGTTAAATGATTTTTAAGTAAGAGCAAATGGAACTTCTTTGGACAGCTATAGTATACCTGACCAAGAATTCAGCAAAAGCTTCTGCCTTCAAACTGGGAGTGGCTGGAGGTAATTCTGCAGCTCCCTTTGTTAACTTAAAGATAATTTAAGTTTTAAAAACAAATAACATGTTGGAATGCTTCAACATTTGGATGCTCTCTAGAACACACTTAAAAGTCTGAGGATGTGTTATTTTCTGCAAAAACAGATTGCAGTTGGTTAATGTATGTCAGGCAAAAGTTAAAATAGCTTAGACCACTGTTCCACGTGGGTGTTAAGTCTATATTGGTGGGTGGGAAAAAGATAGCAAAATATAAGTTACCTGATTCTACTTGAGGTGTGCCGGAAGCAGCATGGGCAACTGCTTGAGGGACACCTGGGATCCCCATTGATCTGTTGACCTTAGGCAAGGTGTCTCCCCTCCTTGTTCTTCAATTCATAAAGCAGAGATAACGCTCAAGGCTGCCTTTGTCACATGCATTCAGATCTTTTGATGAAAGGACCTTCACAGAAATAAATTCTCAGTGAATAGGGTTATTATTTTGTATCATGGCAAACATATTTGCCAGGTTAGTGCAAATGGATCCAGGAGTTCTGTAATCAGGAAGACCAACATGTGCTGTAGGGTAGTTCAGCTGTCATGTGAAACTTGTCCCCAAAACCAGACACTTTGTATGTCTATCTCCTGAAAGGATTCAGAATATCTGAGATGCTATTTATCTGTTCTGGTTTAGATATTCTCTGTTCTTGGTTGGTTAGCTTTCCCTCCCCCCATTTCCTTCCCCAATCTTGCAGAAATTCCATCTTTGAACTCCTCATTCCTGTCCAAACAAGTCTAGATTGACATAACAGAATCACAAGTTGCTCTGAGGTTGTGATGGGTGGAAGGAAAGTTGTATGTAGCATGACTCTGTAGGTCTCCTAGGGCAAAAGTCATGGCTATATGGCTATATTCCATATGCTTTAAAAGCCAAAGAATAGACTTGCTAAAACAGTATCTCCAAACTCAGAGCTATATTTATCCTAAGAAATAGAATGTGATACTAGCCAAATAGCAAAAGAATAAAGCTTATAACACAAAAGGGACTGCTTTGTGCATGAGTATAGCGGGTGAGATACCAGTTAGTCTTCACCACTGCATAATCCAGTTGAATACAACTGCTTGCTGCAGAGGAATTGTGTTGTGCGTGTAAGGAATGGTGTAGGAATACCTGATGTCTTAAAGGCTTCCAGAGCTTCATTTGAACCATATTTTCTATGATTATTCTATAAAGTACAGGCTGTCTTGTGAAGCACAGATATGCAATGATGTAAGAAAGACCTGTGTGCTTCTAAGGTTTGTCTAGCTAGAGACTGAACTAACTGATAGTTTGGCTTGTGTAAGACAAACTCAGAGAAAGAAACTGTTGCAAATAAGTCAGTCCTCAGAGGCAGGAGAACTGAAGCCTTTGAAAATAGCCCAAATCACCAGGAGGAATCAGGAGCACTTGGAGCAACAACATGAGTTCAATTCATAAAATGCTAGCATAGTAACTGTGTCACACACTACTGACCTGCTAGAGGTTACAGAGACTTTTTACCTCATCTGGGCAGCTCCCAAGCAGAAAGAAGTTCTCATCCTTGGCTGCTGTCATGGATCCTGGAAACTGATGCCATGTGAGATGATGAAGTGTCATTCATATCTTGTCCATGGTTAGAAAAGATAAAGTATTATCCTGTTTGTCAGTAACTTGGGTGACAGAACGTGGCAAGTGGTGTTGCACCTAAGGTCCAGATTTCAGAGCCTTACTCATACATCTAGTCCTTATTTAATCTGTCCTGGGGTCAGGTGCTTGTTCAGCCACTTAATAATTTCTTCAGATTCTGACAGAAAACTCTACAAGCTCATAAGCTGGTTGTAACATCTCTGAGCACTGCCCGGTGGCACTACATCCAGCAGCAGAATTTTTGAAATGCTGAACTTAGCCTACGTAGCATTTCACTGCTGCTATTCCTTTGTCTCCCCCTTGATGCTACTATATACTTTTCCACTTATTTTAATGGACAGTTATGGATAAATATACAAAGAAAGTTTTACACAACAATTTTGCTTGAAGAGAAAGCCTTTAACTGAACAATACTGCATTTTCTAAAATAAATAAAATCCAACAAAAGGCTTTTATCAGAAAACTGAAAAGTGAAAGAAAATGGCTAATGATGCTTTATTGCATTTTCTGTTTTGCTTTCCAGTTAAACTGAATTTACTGAGACAAGGCTCTAGCTTTCAAGTCAGCACAAATGCTGGGCTTACAAAAGCGTTTTTTTGCTCTGCAGAAAAGCAGCATTAAGAGTTGCTTATGGGGAAATACTAACTTGTCACATTAGACTTACTGAACCAGGAGGGAAAAGAAACCCGGATAAATCCACATAGGCAGTACTTGCAGTCTGCCTTGAACTCAAGTATGACCAACAGTGACACTGCTGTCTTCATGTATTGCTGACAGAGTTGCTGTACTCATTAACCTTTGATGAAACAAGATGTCACTTTGTTCACATCAAATGCTCCTTGATGCCAGTGCTCAGAGACTGTTTTTGTTGCCAATGCAGACATCAGCTATTGTTGAAAATATTCTCTCTCCCTTCCAGCATTTTCCTGCCCATGAGGATTTACAAGTGCTGATCATTATCAATCTACAAATGGAGTCTGAAGCCAAGAGTATTTAATTTCTGGGGGGTTTAATTATGCATTTTTATTAAAATCATTTATTTTAAAGTCTATTTTAGGCATAGTAAAATGCCCAAAAAGTAGTGCATAGTATTGCACATCAAGAATTGACGTTTGAATGATCCCCTCATCTTTTTAGAGGCTACTGGAACTATTAAAGCTA
The DNA here is from genome assembly GCA_013399135.1 of Heliornis fulica. Taxonomy (NCBI): domain Eukaryota; kingdom Metazoa; phylum Chordata; class Aves; order Gruiformes; family Heliornithidae; genus Heliornis; species Heliornis fulica. The sequence continues at coordinate 829,251 of VXBZ01008231.1, forward strand.
TATTCGCAGAATTTAAAACACTACAGAGTTGTTGTGGTGTGATAGGCATGTTGTAGTGGGAAGAGAGGCATTGAGTTGTGAAGATTTTTGGTCAACATAATGACTAAACAGTGGTGTAGTATGGATTAGGACTGAGGTCTCACACTTCCTGAATTATTCTCAAGCTGTTGATCAGTGTTACTGTCTATCCTCAACATTAGGAGCTGGCTGACTTCACTGTTCTACGTACAGTAAATATGTTGCCTAGCAAGGAAATCCTGACTGTCTCTAATCAGGGTGTAATGTATGCCCAAGTATTTCTTTACTATGGATGGTAAGTATGTTCATTTTGCTATGAGATAAATTGAGGGACCAAGAAGGAAAAGGAAGATTTTTTTGTTTCCTATGAGAATATATAAACTTTCAGTACCAAAACTTTGTGAGATCAGTGGTGCAAGTTCTCACAGTTGCTTTTGTGTTTGTTATTTTAGTGAATGGGACAATATTTACAGATGACCTCTAATGACATTCTTTCTACTTCATACTCCTCAGTATTTTTATCTTTACAAAAGCTCCTAATGCACTTGATTTGTTTGTTCCCATCCCCCAGTAGGTCTTCAGTAATTTCAGCTATCATGCGATTGTAACATCTCGGGAAGCAGTTGAAAATAAGAGTGGGGATTTGTCTAATTGGCAGTTGTGCAGAGGAGTGTCTGATCTGACATTGGTGCTGGAATTCTGGCTAAAGGCCATGCCGTGCCTCAGGGGGTGTTGAGCTTTTAAAACTCTGAAGCAAAATAGGTCTAGAAGAAGTGATCTTCAAGAAAAAGATTTGAAGGAAGGTAAAAATCACCTTGAAAACCCCAAATTGTTTGAGGCACAGGAGCCATGTCAGACTCTTGAAGTGAGAGGTGGAAGCAGAGGTGAGTGTGAAAGAAAGTGTAAGTAGATGAGATGCAGGCAGAAGTATTATCTTGGGAAATGTAGGAAATAATATTATTTTGCGTAACACTGAAGTGCATCTGTCCCTTATTGAGTGATGAAAGCCCAGGAGATTGACCATCCACACTAGACCAGCTTTACAAGATGAGCATGTGAATTTCATGGAATAGCTAACTTACATGAAATATGACCTTGCTGCTAAACAGCAACACAATGGAAAGTGCATCTGAGAGCACTCATGGAATACGATCAAGCATAGCTGATACACAGTCCTTGAAAGGTGGTAGAAAACACGCTTGTTTAAAGACTTTCACCTGTTGCTTTAAATCATTCCTACCTCATGGCATGTCTGCCAACACCGTGACCCCTGGCGCAGAGCAAGGAACATCAAAGACAGAAGGGAGCAGATCAAGTCTCAGGTAGGCGTTGCACCCTTTGTATTGATAAAAGAAGTGTCAGTAAGTTATAAAACAGGTGGCATTGGGACATTGTAAGCCTGACACAAGTACCCCAACAAATATCAGTAGGATGGGTACTATTTGTGTATAATCATATACGAGGTGTTTAGAAAGATCATTTAGTATGATTTTTATGTCATGTCAAAGTCATGAAAATGTGTGGGCTGTGTATTGCCAGGTTAGTAAAAGCTCCTCTTAACTTCATTTTTCTTTTTAGATATTTATTTTATTTTTTTTTTTAGCCAAGAAGGATTTACAGTCTCTGATGCTACCTGTAATTGCAAATTAAAATAAGATCCTTAATTTAGTTTTTAATCAACAAGGTTAGGCTTCTTGGGATGCACCAGCATGCCATGTAACATCTCTGCTGCCAGGCTGCTTAGGGTTAAGTATTTACTGTCAGGCACTGTTTTCTGCTAAAATGGCTGTTTTATCTGGAAATGCACACATGCTACTTCCCTTCCCTAAATGTTCTTTACTTGGGTTTAGGTACAACATGTACAGACTGGTTTTAAAACAGTAAAAATTGCTCCCTGGAAATGAACTGTAGTTAAAATGGAAGACAAGCCTATTTACAATCAGAGCCAACAAGTCTGCAAACTTTTGCTCTGAGTATCTGATATCAAGCTGACTTCAGTAACGTTCCCTTGACTATGTATAATCTGTTTTTATGGAACCAGAAAAAGTTTTTTGTTCAAGTTTATCACTTCTGATCACTGAATCCTAACATCATATTACTTTTTGAACAAGAATAAAAGCACTTAGACAAATCCCCTTCAGAGAAAAGTTTGCAGGATATTTTTCTGAACTAAGGGAATTAAGAGTTAAACAGATTCATGGTAATGCTGATGGCATGGGTCTGATGCTGACTTTGGGTTTTTCAATATGATTTTAGACATTACTGACTTCAGAGAACATTCTGTATCATCCTGATACCAAACCCAAAGAGATCTGTGCTTTCACAACAGCAACTGTGACTGCAAAGCCAGGACCATACACAAGCCCCCATGGTAACAGCTATCTGCCCTCTGTATATATGCTTATACATATTTACATCCTGGTTGCCTTACCAGTGCTGACAAAAAACCCACTGCTGCAGCCCTGTGAGCTTTTCATCCGCAGGGTTAAAATTCTGTGAAGCAGGGGCCTGTTGGTGTTTGGGGTGGATTTTTCATATTTCAGTCATAATTTTCTTTTAAACTTGGTAATTTTATTTCTTTAAAGTTACATTTGGTTAGTGTTTCCTTGTCTGGTGGCAAAGCATTTGAGGGATGTGGGAAGGAAAGGAAAAAAAAGCAAGCTTTGTCTTCTCCTCAAAGTCTTGCTATCTAAAATGTTTTCAGAAGTGACTTCAGTGAGTCAGAAATGCATTCTAGCATTTCAGTGTGCTTTCTACTGGGTTTTATGATCCAGTGTGTATCATGGGAGATGATTTTGTACAGCTCTTGAACAAAGTGTTTCTAAGGCAAACAGCAGCCCGATGGCTGCACTGAAATGCAGCACTGCATAGTTGTACAGGCATGGGGAAGCTGGTTGAATGCCAGCAGCATGTGGGCTGGTGGAGATGTGGTGGTCTCTGCTGGGGAGGGAACAAGAGCATTTTTCAGCAGATGGAAATCCATGGTGTTCAGCTCCAGAGCTAGTCAATTATGGTAATCAAGACCTATTTGGGTCACTGTGGCTAGATGATCATCTGACAGGAAATGACAATGTTTTCTGTAAAGTTAGAAGTATAAAAACCACAAACTCATCTTTTTTGAAATGCTACTGCTGCCCAGCCATCCAAATAAAGGCTTCATACCACTCCTTTGGAAGATACCATTCAGTGGCAGAGATGGCAATATCTTGTTTCAGGCTGAGAACATTTATCGTTTTCAATCAGCATGATCTTACCCAAAGTAATGTGAGTCAAGCTCTTCTCCCAGAACTAATTTCCTTACCCATCTTAACCATGCTAGCCTGGCTTGGTTTAAGAAAGGCCTCGTAGTGAGTGATGTGTATTGGAGTGCTCAGTGATATCTGTATGTGGATGCTGTGGGCGCAGTTCCAATAGATCTGTGGCTTATGTGTATGAAGGCTGAAAGGTTCATCTGCTGTCCTAACAGAGAGACACACAATCTTGAAAGAAACATGATGTTTAATATGATAAGTAGCTTTTATTGGGTTTTTTTTTCCACAAGCTAAGGGTAAGGTGTAATTTATCGTTCTTCCTCTCTCCTACTTTGGCCACCACTGCCACAGCTGTCAAAGAGGACAGGAGGAGTGTGTGTAGTTAAACAAGCACATCGATTTAATGGACAGGGGAGAAATTGGGTGCCTAAAATATGGGCAGCTCTAAACCAGAGGTTTCCCTGAAGTCATCCCAATTTAAACTCTACCTAAAACTTTACAGAGTGTCTGTGTATAGGCAGTAGGTATTTTAAATGAGACTGTTGTGTGTTAAAGCCCATGTTCAGATCTGAGGGTGGTGGGTTGGGTTGCTTTCCATCCTGCAGGCAGAGCTGTTGGAAGCTGAGAGCTTTGTCTGCTGCCAAAACTGTGTTTGAAATGCCATCTTGTAATTTTTCATCATCTCTTTTCACATTCCCGCTGATTATCATTGATACTGGCTTGGAAAAGAGGCGCTCTCCTATATAATCATGCAAACACCACCACAGTGCCCAAACATCACCAGGGCAACCCTCCTTCCTGCTGTGCTCTGCACATTTTTGCAGTGGCTGCTCTTGTAGCATAGGCTGGTTTCGTGGCTTAATGGGTTGGTGCCCACAGACCCAAGCTCTTGGCAGGAGTAGTGAGGCTAATTACTTTCTATTAAGGTGAAGTCCTGGCTCTCGGAGACTTTTTTTCCTGGTGACTTCAACACGGCTTGGATTTCACCCTTCTAAAGCTAGTGACTCTGTGCAACAAAAGAATGTGTCCTGCCAGCTTGTGTGATCCTTTGATTTCAGTATCTGTTGTCCTACTTAGCCCTGTGTGCTGACTTAACAGTGTCTGGCAGCAGCGCGCTGATCCTACCCACCTCCTGGGCTTGGCTTCATCCATTCTGTAACCAATAACCAATGTATTATTTTATTTACTCACTAGATTAATCTCTAATTGTTCTGTGCTGTGTTCCTGTACATTTTTTGTCTGTTGTAGGAGCTTCATATTTTATTTTGGAAACTTGGCTGGTGGCAGTCTAACCACAAAAGCTAGGAATAGGAATAGCAGCATGTGAGCACTTCAGCAGATAGCTTGACAAAATTGCAAGAACTCACAGAAATTCTGCATATCTCATGTATGTAGGACAGGTTTATTTTTTAAGGCCATCAGCCATGATGGTATCCTTGAGATACACAGCACTGAAATTTTAAGTAGCCGTTGCTTAGCCAGTTCCACTTCCTTTATTTGTTTTGGGGATGAGGTGGGTAGAATAATACTTTTATTATTTTAGCATTTATAATTGTCTTTGAACATTTCTGAAGGATAAATTTTTCCTTCTGTAATGAATTCTTAAAAGCTCTTGATACCACAGTTAATAACTTTAAGGTTACAAAGGAGAGTTAAGACAACTCAAGTAAATAGGCTTAGTGACTTTAAGGAGGTTGCTTATTAACAGTAAGCATGTGTAGAAGAGTTTTCAATGCTGCCTCTCAAGTAAATTTACCATTCAGCAAAAAATACCCACTGAAGTTGACTGGAAAGTTTTCCAGAGTAGAGAGAGAATATGAGACTGAGGACAGTCTCAAGGACCAGGCCCATGTTAAGTAGTTCTACTCTCTGAATGCAAACAGCTGAAAGTTTCTGGATAAGCCAAGACAAATACCTTTCTCCTGATTTTATTTTTTTCCTCTGCTGACAAAAATCTAATTTTTTAGCAATTCATATGATAGATGACATCAAGGCAGCATGAAAAAGGAATATATCTGAAAATTATATATAATTTCAAGCTCTAGTTGTTACACTGTTTCTCTTTGTAACATGCATTTAGTTGGTATCTAGTCTAAAGTTCCAGGATTTTTTTTTTGTTTGGTTCTTGGTTTTCTTCAAATTTGTAATATATAGGGACAATTTAAAGTACTATGTTCTTTCCATAAAGTTTTTCCTCTCGTAGCACAAGTCTGGAGTGAAGACGACAGGGAATGTGTGCTTTACCAATGCCAGAGAAGGAAAAGTAAACAAAGTTAAAGATTTTAACTTAAAGAGTGCAAAGTTTGAAGTTCAAAAATCAAATAATGTTCTCTGGTTTTTAGATACTTGGCACCAATTTTCAAAATCAGATTTTTTTTCCTTGTTTAAAAAAAAAAGAGGTAGCAAAGTCTCCATGAGATGTCCTTTCAGTGCCCTCTTTTTTTAGTACCTTTTCTGTGAAAGACCTCTTCTTCCCTGGTCTTTTTACTCCTACTGAGAAGTAATCCTAGCCTGCTAATCCTCACCCTTAAACTCTGCTACAATATAATTAACTTTTAGGGTCTCATGACTCTGATTTTTATGTATTAAATGCATGCCTTGTTATCCACTCAGTACAGCCTAAGACACCAGTTTGACAAAGAATGAAATCCAGTGCTTGGGAGAGAGCTTTATTCTTCCATAAAACAAATAAACCCTATTTCCAGGATTTAAGTGACATTAAAGGTTTGTTGATATTGAGAAACTTAATCTGTTTAAATGCTTTAAAAAAAAACTTTCCAGCTAAATTCAGACTTGTGCTAAGTCTTCACTGATTTAGATTGTAAGGATTTTCCTCTGTTTCAATTTAATGGATTAAAAAAAAAAAAATCACCTAAACCATTGTAATTTTTCTTGGGATATGAGTCATCTGGTAGGTAGTCTCTGCATGATCCACTTTTAAAGGGATGATTTTCAACAGAAAAATGATGAGCCTGTTTACGAAACAGAAAAAATTGAAATCAGCAAAGCTCCTTTCAAAAGAGAAGATGACTCACAGGATAAAGGAACTTTCTTACGTTTGGAATCAAATTTATCATGTTTAACACTGGAATTACTTAAATGTTCAAAATCAAATCTTCTTTGAAATGTGGAGCAGAGAGGGCAGGATCTTACATTTCTTAAAGCATGTGCTTCAAAATCAGAATTATTTTTTTTTCAGGTATGTCAGCTTGTTATTTTCTTTCCTAAGCTTTAATGACAACAAGCAAGATGCAGATATTAATACCTTGTTTCTGTGAGAAATAGCAAGTTAACTTTAGAACAGCTCATGCTGTTTCTTCAGATGAAAGGTGTGCTTCAAGTCACTTCTGCTAAACAGACTTTTTTGGCTTTATTGGCAGGTTGACAGGAAAATTAAGTGAAAACGACAATGCATTGCCAAAGTATGAAAGACTCGGATTTAAAAACATCTCCACCAGAAACCTGTATGTCAGGCCATCTGTCTGGATTTCCTTTTAACTAAAACTATGGAAAAGGAGAGAGCAGGGTCTGAAATTCAGAACAGCTCAGCTCATTCACTGATCAAGTCATAGAAGGAGGCCATATCCATTTATTGCAAAACAGTGATGCATCAGATCAGATGTGCCCTTTTGAAAGGGCCTGAAAAGAGAGGGGCCTCTTGAAAAATCTTGATCCAGCTGTGGATGCTGAAAATTGAGGCTTTTGCTGGCAGAGTCAATGAGAAGCCTGAGGGTTGGCTAAGGAGAAGGGCAATTAAGTTTATGACTTTATTTCAAGAATGTCCAAAGGCAGCCAGGAATGGAAGTGGGAAGCAAGGGGGCTCTGCTGTGTGCCTGCAGGAGTGGCCAGCAGCCATCAAAGGGCCGCAGAGCCTGTTAAGCTGTGTGCACATTGGTATCATGTCTCTGAAAATGGAGTTGTTGCTGTTTGGTTTTTTGTTGGTTGGTTGTTTTTTTTTTCTGGGAAAAGTAAGGACAACTCTGAGAAAGTGGAGGCATGAAACAGAATAACGAAATGACGTGAGCACTAGACCAGTGGGAGATGTTGACAGAGTACATCTGGGATCTAGAGGAAGCCACTAGGCTAGGAAGGAGTCGGTTAACTCATGGATTCACTCTTTGCTTGGGTAAATCTGAGCCTTGAATTGAAGTGGCATCATTAGAAATTTTAAAGTAAAGCAGCAAGTTGAATGGCTGTAGGACAAAAGGTATCGGAAGTTCTTTCTGCTGGCTCTCATTGTCCAGTCCTTCTGCCCTATCTCATTCTCCTCCTTTAGGGTCTTTGCTGTGGCCACCTGTCCTTGCTGAAAAAGACCCAGCAGGAGGTAAAGAGTTGCCAGGGTCCTAAAATTTCAGGTATTTGAGGAGATGTCTCTGTCTCAAGCTAGTAAATTCTCTCTGCTTGTTTATACCTCTGAGTCTGAGATCCCTTATGTTAAATGATTCAGGCAGTTGTTTCCCTCCAAAAGGAAGGTAAATGCCCATGAGCTAGCTAGCTTCAATTTCACTTTAGCACAGTCTAAAAGAACTGTGGCACTTGTAAGAATGGTTACTACTTGAATTTGTTGTCATTCAGCCAGCAAACAATGCAGATAACCACTTATTTCTTGGCAAAAACAAAGTCCTGTGTTGTTGGTTGGTTTGGGATTTCTTTTTAATCGTAACCTTACTGTAAATAGAGTAGCGCTTGTGTAGTGATGTATAGGGATTCTCTTGGAGATTCTGAGAATTAGTACAGGCTCTACTAAGTTCTCTATTTTTGGGGTGACATAAGCAAAGGAGGATCTAGAAGAAAAAATTATCTGTGACATACAGCCCGTATCTCTGAATCTAGAGGGAAAAAAAAAATGGGAGCCACTAAATAGTGATTCTGCTGTACTGCCAGGGAGCAAATTTTTTTTCTGTTTGCACAGAGTCACAAGAAGACTGGTGTGTTACTTTTTATCTTTTACCACTGTGAGGTTGTGCCAAAATGCTGGAGGTGTAATATAATCCCCCATAATTACATGTTTTGAGATAGAGCATTCCTTGGATGTTTGTATGGATTAAAACTGACTTAGAATGCTGGAAGGCATTCCAGTCATAATGGTAAACTAATTAGCAATTAATACTGTGCTGTGGCTTAAGAGTCATTTTTCTGTTATACTTTGCTATTAAAATACAAATATTCAAGTAAGCTACACGTGATTTCATGGAGTTTTATTTCATTAATGTGATAAATTCTTTGTTGCTTTACAAAGAGAAGAAAAATGTCACAGAACTGTAATTAAAGAAAAAGAAATAATGTTGGGAGTGGCACTGTGTAACCCCGCTAATTTCACAGAAGTCATTAGTTGTTTGCAGACTTGCCTTTATCTTTGTCAGTAATTTAAAGAAGGTTAAGATTGGAACTTTATTCAGATCTTAATTGCCAATGTAAAAGCTCCACATGAACAAACTAACCGAATATTTCGTTTTACCTCTCTGTTAAGCTGTTGGATTCTTGGGATGACTAGACAGACTTCATAGATTTATCCTTATATAGATCAACTTTGGCAATTTTTTTTGTCTAATGATAGGTTAATACATTTAGCTTACACCAGCTGCCAAGTACGAGTCCGCCTCTGAACTTTATCCAAACTGAGTATGTCTAAACCAAGGTATAAGACCGTTTTTTTCCATTTGCTTTGGTAGGCTTTGGATCAGGTCCCTATTGAATCTTCAAAGCTAAACTAAAATATCTTGTTAATCCTACATTCTTATATCCCTTGAACTGATTCCAGCCCAGGAGCTGGCCTATGATATGATATGATTCTATGAAATTTTTAGTGTATTCAAGTAAGTTGCTGATTTCTGAGAACCCAGAGAATGAAATCTAATGCTGTGCTTTCACTGTTGGTTGGGGTTTTTTTTAGTGTTTCATTCCTTTTATTTGAGTTACCATTCTTTGCCGTTATTCTCAAATGACAGAAGAATTCATTTTTATGGGTGTGTATGGTAACGGTCTGACTCTCAGCACTGATATTCATTGTGGATCCAGTATGTTTTATTTGCAAAAACATTCCAACAGGCAAGAGAAAGGCAAGAGCTTTGAAACAAAACCTGTAGAAGTCTCTGTTTTCCTGTTCCTCTGTTTGCAGATATGGCTTGGAAGACCAGCAGAAACAGATGAAAGAAATTTCTTTCCAAGCTCTGTCAGCTGTTGGCAAATATTGTTCGGTTAACTGCTTATGTGCTCAAATAGGAAAGTTGCATGGAAAATATTGTTTTCATAAGTGCCCCACTGCTAAACAAAAGGGGTTCTTACCAGCTAACAAATCTATCCTTGCAGCATTGGCATGATGTTTTATTAATGCCTTGGCTGGAGTACCTGAAAGCCAGCCAATCCAACATAGGTCCCAAAATGTTTTCCTAACAAGGGGTGTGTCTCACTAGAGAAGATCCCAGAAACCCTACTGAAAACCTCCAACATAAGAATTTGGGATCTGGAGACTTCTGGAGGAACTCAAAGGGAAGGAGTGAGGTGGTAGCGCACACAGATGTGGTCTTCAGAAGTTTGTACTAAATGAATTTTGGGCTTCCAAGAAAAACACAGATGGGGTTGTTCCAGAAATGTGAATGGTCTTCTTAATGAATGGCAAAACTGCTCACAATTAAATATTTTCCATGTTTCATTATAAGTTTGAAAATGCCTCAAAGTTTATGACGGCGAGGAGAAGAATTACCTGAAAGTTTGCTGGTGTGGGGTGCCCCCTCATAAACATGAAATCCATACCTCTCTGAAGTAAAAGTAGCTTTCCCCCCCATCAGTACTTAGTAGAAAGGAAAAAGTGAAACCACATCACCAAAAGGCTAAGGATTAGCTCAAAACTGCAGCTTTCTCACAGTGCAGCTTTCAACCCCTGAAAACTGTGTTTCAAGCTGCATTTTTGTAGAGGCTTCTGTGGGGTTTGCACAAATCTAGAGAGTTTTGATTCAGTTTGCCCCCCCTCTCTTGCCTTGCCAGGGGAGTGGCATCAGCATCCAATTCTGAAGGGCTTCAGTCACCTTCCCCTCTACAAAGGTAAAGTCTTAGAACGCACAAAGCCCAGGTCTATTGGGCCTGCAGGATCACTCATTGCTTGTGGGGCAAACTGCTGGGGCAATAAGTGGTCTAATTGCTTTTAGTTCACTGCGGTGTCACTCCTGCCGTTTCAGGAGAGCTGCGGAGAAGCCTCCGTGTTGCTCCACAAGCTCAGGGGCTTCCTGCAAACAGACATTTCTGTCTTCAGCCTGATGAGCAGCTTTTGGGGCAGGAGCTGGATGTAACTGAGGGGTTAGAGAGCGTAGGAAGTTCCATGTGAATGTTTTCCATGGGAAAATCTTTTTCANTCTGGTGTGCCCTGTACTGGCTTGGAAGGCAAGAAGTGTAATAGCTCCTTTTCTCGGTTTCCTATCTTCTGTGTATGCTTGAATGAACCTTCATCTTGGGCTCTTTCTGTCTTGTTTATTCTTGTTTTAAAAGCTCGGATCTCGGAGGTATTTTGGCATTGATGGGCAATCATGTTTCAGGATGCTGGAGTTCCCTGAGGCAAGGATCTTCTCAGATCTTTTTGAAGGCTGCCTACAATGTGCAATGTAGAGTGGTGTAGATGAGTGAAGCTTGTTCCCACGGAGCCTGCTTGCAGGCCAGGGGCTGCTGTCTGTGTCGGTGAATCCATTTAACACCTACTATTTCTCAGCATGGCTGGTTAGTCCAAACAGCGTGCCTACACCTCTCCTAATCGGCTGGGGTGTCTTTTGCAGCACTGCATTGTGTCACACAGACCTTCAGGCAGAAGACTATATCCAGGAAGTCCCATATATAGTCTAAGGAGCTGTTGTCATACAAATAAGAGAAACATCTTGGTACAATAACTTGCAGTGATACACTTTTGAGGGGCTGTAACAGGTAATAGTATACTTTCCAATCAAGTTCTTAAACTTAATTAAGAACCATGGAAATCTAAATTGAATCAAACACGTGTTTACCCTGCTTGTCAGTCTGAGATAGTGTAACATAGCTCTGATTTCTAACCTGGATTTAAACTTTTGTCCTCAATTGGGACATTCAATTTGCTTCTTTTAAACACTGCAGGAAGATGAAAAGCAGGTGTTTCCTTTATTAAGCACCTATTGTTATGCCTTATTTTCTATTTTGCACTGTAGTCACAGCATTTTAAATGATGAGCCAAGACCTCCTCTTTGTTTTCAGAGAAGTCAAAGGTTCACTAGAGGACTGGAAAGAAGCTGTTTCTCCTAGTGGTTACTGTCATACTGGATAAAGCTCTTCCATAAATGGGGTAGGGAAAGGAAAGGCAGCTTCAAATCTTTATCATCAGTGGGTCTTGGTGGTACTTGCAGTTTCCTGTGGCTACTGCAACTAATAAAAAATAAAAGTTCCTGGAATCGAGGAGCAGAAGCAGAACTCGGGCTTCAGAGCACGGTAACATTATCCCAGATAAACATGAACTTCTTTCACAAAGCTACAGAGCTTTCCCAGCAAACTGCACAGAACTGCAAAATGTAAGGAAAGGCATTGCATCACTTGGCTGGAGGGTGATTTGTTGCCCAGTTCAGGCAGGATGGCAGGTCCCTGTCATCAATAATCCAGAGTTTTAAAATGCTGCCTGTGTATAATATTGTTATCGTCATCAAACAGGTAGGTACCTTATGGTTAAAGCAAAAGGTAGGTGACTACGTTTGAAATGTAAAAGCTCAGGGCTTGTCTTGGAAAGCCTTAAAGCACTAACCAGTCCCAATACTAGGATCAACATGGAGTACCCCGTCACTGAGTGAGGAAAGAATTTCTGGAGTCACCTTTTTTGATTGTTCCAGAAGGAGAGTGAACACTCATGCTCTAGGAAGTGTTTTTTTGAGAATTCCTTCAGGCTGAGGAGTTTAGTCATGAAAAACATTTGATTAATGATGACTTTTTAGGTTGATATTTCCACTAGCAGTGGGCAAGTTCAGTAGAGGTCAGTGGTTTCNACACGTTTTTACCCTGCTTGTCAGTCGGAGATAGTGTAACATAGCGCTGATTTCTAACCTGGATTTAGACTTTTGTCCTCAATTGGGACATTCAATTTGCTTCTTTTAAACACTGCAGGAAGATGAAAAGCAGGTGTTTCCTTTATTAAGCACCTATTGTTATGCCTTATTTTCTATTTTGCACTGTAGTCACAGCATTTTAAATGATGAGCCAAGACCTCCTCTTTGTTTTCAGAGAAGTCAAAGGTTCACTAGAGGACTGGAAAGAAGCTGTTTCTCCTAGTGGTTACTGTCATACTGGATAAAGCTCTTCCATAAATGGGGTAGGGAAAGGAAAGGCAGCTTCAAATCTTTATCATCAGTGGGTCTTGGTGGTACTTGCAGTTTCCTGTGGCTACTGCAACTAATAAAAAATAAAAGTTCCTGGAATCGAGGAGCAGAAGCAGAACTCGGGCTTCAGAGCACGGTAACATTATCCCAGATAAACATGAACTTCTTTCACAAAGCTACAGAGCTTTCCCAGCAAACTGCACAGAACTGCAAAATGTAAGGAAAGGCATTGCATCACTTGGCTGGAGGGTGATTTGTTGCCCAGTTCAGGCAGGATGGCAGGTCCCTGTCATCAATAATCCAGAGTTTTAAAATGCTGCCTGTGTATAATATTGTTATCGTCATCAAACAGGTAGGTACCTTATGGTTAAAGCAAAAGGTAGGTGACTACGTTTGAAATGTAAAAGCTCAGGGCTTGTCTTGGAAAGCCTTAAAGCACTAACCAGTCCCAATACTAGGATCAACATGGAGTACCCCGTCACTGAGTGAGGAAAGAATTTCTGGAGTCACCTTTTTTGATTGTTCCAGAAGGAGAGTGAACACTCATGCTCTAGGAAGTGTTTTTTTGAGAATTCCTTCAGGCTGAGGAGTTTAGTCATGAAAAACATTTGATTAATGATGACTTTTTAGGTTGATATTTCCACTAGCAGTGGGCAAGTTCAGTAGAGGTCAGTGGTTTCATTCGTTTTAGTAAAGGATGTTTATCAAAACCATACCCAAAATTCTGAGATAGAAATCTTCAGAGATTAGGTACTTGGGAAGCTTGTTGCTTAAGCTGCAGGAAATTGGGTGTGATCATTTCTTCATGGACTAATTTGATCGCTGGCTATCTCTGTTATTCAAGTGAAAAGCTGCCAGAAGGTTTACCAAACACTGCACTAGATGTTGATCTCAGTTCCATGATATAATTCACTTTGCTGCTTTCAACTGAAGCACAAAAAAACTGGGAATGCTGCTCCTTTGTGAGAGGACTTACTGGGTTGTACGACTAACACCATTGCAGAGGTCTTTAGGGACAGGGAGTAGTACTTGTAACTGATGAAATTCTACTTGCCTTACTAACATCACAGTCATGGTATTAAAATAGTGGTTTTCTCAGCCTGCTGTGGTTTGAAACACTGGCTTTAATTTCAAAGCAGTTGACCTTGATCGTGCAAGACAATAAGCAGCAGCAGCACCATGGAAAAGCCCTAGAATGCAATTCTGTTTAAAAGAAGCAAAACAAAATCTGATCCACTGGTAATCTTAGAAGGTATTTAATCTAGCAGGAGAGATGACTGCTTCAACAGCAGTGTCTAAAAACTTCCACCCGCCTGTCCTAATGATTTTCAGGTACAAATAAGAACTAGAAGCATTAAACTCCCAAATAACTCATCCCCGCCNAAATGAACTTCACCTATAGATAACACCTATAGATAAATACTGAATGTGGTTGGGATATGAGGTTTCCATTCTTACAGACTAGATTCCTATTTGCACACGTTTTTAGCACAGAGCATGCACAAATAAGCACCAGGAAGGCTATGCAAATGCCACTTCTTTATTCCACTCCTTTTTAAAACACATTCCACATTCCTGAAAGCTGCTGGGCTGGTGAGCAAGAGAGGCTAGGCAACTAGGCAGTACCCTTAAATCCCATTTTATAATGGCAGTTCAAACATCTTATTCCCAACCCCGCCCCTGCCTTGTCTTATAAATATGAGTGAATGGCAAATGCTATTTGGGAGAAGGGGAAGTAGGTTTCCTTGCTTGTCCCTCTGCTTGTATGTGCATAAACAACTGACAAACTGAGTCACACTGAGACTCTGATCTAGGAAAGCTTTCTAAGTGTGTGCTCCGGCCTGCCCGTGCTGGTGAGGCTGTTCAGAATGTGCTTAACTGTAATCAGATGTTAAAATTTAAAGGGATTTAAACATCTGCTTCTCATTAAGTGCAAGCTTAAGAGCTTTGCTGAATCAGGGCCTTGGCCATTAGGAAATAAACAGAGACCACCAACTTATTTTTCATATACTCTTCAAGAGTCTTCGTATAGATAGTAATGACTTTCAGTCAGTACTGACCAAAGTTGGCTTTGAACTGCTGACCTAGAGGTGAAAGGCTTGTATCCTATTACCAATCCCTGGGGCAAACCAGTCTTGTTTTCAAATATTAATTCATTAAGTCAAGTCAAAGTGTAGCCCCATTGATTGCCTTTTCCCAGTATTTTTCTTATGTCAGCATCACTAACTGCTGCTGCTGTGGAAAATCTTTGGGAATTAGTGCTACCTACATTTCTCTAGTTTAAATCACTTACACTGTAAGCAGAGTCTTAAGTGGAGTCTTAAGCAGTTGGTTAGTTTCTAAAAATATTATAAATGGACATTTCCATGAATGTTGATATTAACTCTTTGGCAAAAAAACACGTGTCGTGTTTAATGAATTATTTAGATATCTGTTCTCCCTGTGATATGCAGACATAACTCTCATTGACATTAATAGGAGATTCATATGCAGACCAGGAGCAGGGAAAATCCTTGGAGAGCATTTAGACAGTATCCCTTGTAGGATTGGGGTGGGGGAGGAAAATCAGTGATGCAAACATTAATTTCTTGTTTTTCCATATTAGATACATGAGGCTTTATATCTTTTAGAAGATAGTGTGGATCATTAACTAACAAATATTAAAATTATGTTAGCATCTTTAAATGCAGAGCTTAGATAAAGACCACACACACAGATCTCCAATCAAAAGTGGAGGCATGCTAATATTGAAGAAAAGCAAATGTTCCTTGTAAGTAGTCTTTTGAAGACTTTGGAATTAGTCTTGGGCATATGACTTTTAGGAACCTTTATTTCTGTGAAGGGAGACTTACTGAACCACAAGTATTATGTGAAATCTGGGGGCGGGTCTTCATCTTTTGACCAAATGATTCAGGTGTTTTGTGGCTATAGTCAGATACTGCGAAGGCCCGCTTCTGGTAGGGTTTTCTCAGCTGCTGGGTGACCCATGCATGGTGTGCCATTCACATAGGACCTATGTGATCTAGAACAGGTCAACAGACTGGGCATATCCAGAATCTAGACAATGGTAGTGCAAATGTGGAAAAGATTCAGGTGCTACGGAGAGTTGCTGTGTTGGACCTTGCTCTCACCAGTAAGGGCTGATGGGGAATGTCAAACTCAAGGGGAGTCTTGGTTGCACTGTTTCCCAAAGATTTTTCTACAGCAGCATTGTGCAGTGACCATGAAATGGTGGCGTTAAGGATCCTCAGGGCAGCAAAGAGGGCACATAGCAAACTTACTACCCTGAATTTCAGGAGAACAGACTTTGGCCTCTTCAGTGACTTGCTTCATAGAGTACCATGGGAAAAAGCCCTGTAGGGAAGAGGGGCCCAGAAAAAGATGGTTACTGTTCAAGGATCACCTCCTCCAAGCTCAGGGGTGATGCATCCCAGCAAAGAGGAAGTCAGGAAAAAGGCCAAGAGGCCTCCATGAATGAACAAGGAGCTGGAGCTTTCAGGGTCCATGTTTGTGGCCTTTTCTGCATTTTGGAACCGAAGTTCTCTGTCCCACTGTATATTTCAGTAGCTCTGGTTCATCTGAATCTTTCCTGCAAGCTGTGCTGCAAGCAAATTAATTCAGCTTACAAGAAGAAGTTGTTGATGAACGTTTCTGACAAAAGGCAGTGAGTAATCCACAACCTTATGAAAGTTATTATGGCCTTTTCTCCTGCAGCACACCTGGCAGGAGGGCAAAGCTCCAGGAATCATCATCCTGAGCTTCTCCTGGGTTTCCAGGCTCTGCAAGGAGCCTGGCCCTTGCTCGTCTTAAGGGTTGTGTGTAATATGAGGAGGTGCACAACTTCCAGACAGAAAAAAACACCAATTTCAATTGAGTAGTATTTCTTTACTGTAAACACTTTTGATCAGTTCTGAAAAAAACACAAGGTAACGATAATGCACAATTACTGGAGAGTAAAGCTTGTTAGAAATTATGTCCTGATACAAAAATGTCACAGCTAATCAATGAAACTTCCTAGGAAAAAAAAAATGTTTTAAAACCAAGCAAATTTCCAGGAAAACATAATTTGGATTATTAAAACACTTCAATCAAAGATTGAATCAGTGTTTCAGAAAAAGCCGTCTTGAAAATGTATTATGTTGACAACATATCATTTACAGTGGGGAAAATTACTGAAGCCAGAGCAGAGGATAAGGGCTTGCCTAGAGACATGCAAATATTTCTAGGAATTCGAGTTTTTTAGCCTTTAGAGACTGCAGTTTATTTTAGACTAACTCATTTTCCTAAAACATTCAAAAGGTTGATAAATTCCTCTACTAGATATTTTTATCATATTTTATATACTGCTGAAGATACTTATTGCTTTCTCTACAGTGTTAGATTTTTCAGGTTGCCATAGAAGAACATGAAAAAATGTTATTGCTGTAAAAAAGGTCTTTACTAAAAAGACTGAAAAACCTTTTTATGAGACATTAGCTTGGTTGTGCTGGATCACTAGCTTCACTTCTGGGTTGTGACTTATATTTACTCTGACACGTCTTTTCACTGTACTTCATAGAAAAATGAGCAAGCCCGTGTGAGATGGAAAAAATGTACGATTCAAGGATAATAAAAATGGGTTTGGATCTTTTTATGGAAAACAAACAATTCTGTAAGAAAGTATCAACTTACTGTTGTGTTTTAGTGTTAAGGTTTTGTTTAAAAGTACCTCTCTTCTCCACTCCCCTCATTTGATTTGCCTGTTTTTCAACAATCGAAGAAAACACTTCTCTCTTCCAGGGTTAAACATAATTTTACACGGTCCTTTGTACGAACAGGTGTTTACTCACATGTTTTCCTGATACCAGTTTCAATATTTAGCTCTCCAAAAAAGAAATGCTGCAGAGTAAACTGGAGACTCAAAACCTTTCAGTTCGCTGTGCAGTTATGTCCTGCTCTTCCACTGGACAGACAGCTCTGAAACAGAGGCAAATATAGATGGGGAAAATACAGAGATTTCTAAGTGTCCAAGGGAATGTTTTAACTGGACTGTTTGGCCTTAAAACTCCTTTAGGCTGAGATACAGCAGGGCCAGACAGGACAACCCATTAGCCCAGTTGTTTTCACGTCATGAATAGAAGACATACATTTAACTGTCAGTGATGGTAAGGGAGGTCATTTGTAATCAAATGGGTTGTTTTTTCAGGGCTTAGGGTCCACGTCAACCTAGGTCAGCTGGGGCAGTGCCTACTTACACACATAAATATTGATGCCCTCTAACTAAGTGAAAAAAACGTTCTGTTACAAAGAAATAGGGAAGAGGGACAGAGCTAATTAATTTCAGTCAACCCTGATCAAATGTATCTGTGTATCTTCATGTGTTCTCTTGTCAGAGAGCTGCCTCATGGGGAGGGGTTGCTCCGTTGTCAGACAGAATCACAGGCATGGTCTGGGTTGGAAGGGACCCCAAAGATCATCGAGTTTCAACCCCCTGCCACAGGCAGGGCCACCAACCTCCAGGACTGGATATAGACAAGGCTGCCCAGGGCCCCATCCAACCTGGCCTTGAACACCTTCACGGTTGGGGCATTCACCACCTCTCCTGCTCTCCAGCTCTCATGCCTTCCTCTGCAAGGCACACCACAAGGAGTGTGCTGGATGCAGGAGGAGGGCAGTCTGTTACCCAAGGCACCCACAAGGCTCAGCAAACCAAGGATGCATGGCATCCTCTTCTTCTATGCCAGGCAGCTGTGGGGTAGAGGAGTCGCAGCCCTCATTGGCAGGGGAGCACTCCCCTTGGCAACTGCCAAGTTTATTTCTTTGCAAAAACAATCTGAATTTTGTCTGAGAGGGCTTTTTCAGGATGAGGGATTTACTCAAACCTGTTTTTAGCTTGGGATTTCAATGGTTTGGTCTATGTTTCCTTAACAAAGTTATATGCTGGGATTAAGGGATCTTGAGTTAACCTCCCCAGCTTATTTAAAATGCACTCTTTGTAAAATACACATCAAAAGTGTCATGAACTCTCTTTCACTTTGAGTGGCATGGAGGGTGTAGAAATGTTATAAACAATGTAATGTGGGGCAAATTGTCTTAGAGGCAACCTTTTGTTCCTATGAAAGGCAGCAGAACCAAAACCATACTCCCTAGCTGCAGAACTGTGCTGAGGAGGAAAATGTCACCTCATTATCATTGCTTTATTGTTATGCTGCTTCAGATTGGTATTTTGCACCCTTCTGGGAAAACAGGTTGGATATAAATATACTTTCTGTGCAGCTGAGGTTTGCTGAGCACTGCTGTTTGCTTCAGTGAGAGGAAGTTGCAGGTGGCTCGAAGGTTGGCAACTACACCGTGTTTAACAGTGCTCAGCTTCTGTAGTTTGGCCTTTGGGGCCAGGGATTCGCTAACATCTATTTACCTTATGGCAGTTCCCAAGACACTCCCTGAAATACCAGCCGCTGGTTGTGCTGTCCTGCACTTGTCAAATAACAGATTTGGAACAAATTGCATAGAATTACAAGTGGTGCAAAGGCAGCGCATAATTATCTACCTAGCTACCAGAAGGCAATGATAATTATGTTTTTATTTTAATTCCTACAGTGGCAATAGCTATATTTCTTATAGTTCTAGTGGTACCGTGACCATAATAATGCTTGAGGCTGCTAGTTCAGAAATGTGGTTTAACACTCCACCACCCCCCAGAGAAAATTATAGCCTAGTAGCAGAAAGCAAGTGAACACCTTACTTTTTACTTTATACACCGGCATTTGCATTACGACAGGACATGGAGCAACAATTGTGCGTCCTGGGAAATACATTTGTGTGTTTGAATCAAAATCTGTGTAAGGTGGAGGAGCTTCAAACTAAGGGGTGAGGAATTGGTTCTGTGTAATGTGGAGGAGCTTCAAACTAAGGAGTGAGGAATTGGTTTTGTAACAATATCAGAATTTGTGTTTAATATCCTACGTAGTCTGTGTGCTAAAAACAAAATAAATACTTCTTGCCATGATTCCAAATGGCAGTGTTTGCATATTGAACACTCAGCAGTATTTTAGGGAAAGAATGAGTACAATATGGTAACTGCAGCTGCAAGAGGGAAGGCTGTGAGCTGTCAGTTGGCCCAGCTAGCCCTTATGGCATAGGTGTCAAACTGTGCTGCCTCTCGCCCTTTACACATGTCACCTAATCTACTGTTGCTGTTTATTTGTTGCAATTTTGGTCAGAGCTTTGGGACCTTCATCCCACCTGCTCCTTTTTTCAGTGCATCAGATGCGCTGTTGCATCTGTGGCCGTGTAATTTGTTCCTGTCTGTTAAGTGCCGCTCTCCAGTCATGGGCACGGCTTATCAGCCAAGAAGTCACTGATGAGAGCAGAAGCCATATGGAATCCAACTCTTCTGTTTTTCTAACTCATGACAATGTTTAGCTGACACGCTTTCTGCAGCCTGATGTTAACATGGCTGAGGTGCTGGGATGGCTGTTAGGGTGGAATTACCAGAATACAAAATATTTGTTCTCTATAAAATACTTGACAATCTTCCCAACTGAGGAGAAAGTAACTTCTGTAACTCATTTTGTTTCTGTCTGAAGGGGAATGATCATGTGGGTAGGGGGAGCCCCAACCCAAAAGATCATATGTATCCCCCTGCCCCCACCATCACCCAGAAATGTACATACACAATGTGCTCAGAAGTTAGTGAGCAACAAAGGGTGTATGATACTGCTAATAATGAGGCTGTTTCAGGACAGCAAACTTGCACATGGGATTGTCAGGTCTTATTTTCTCCATAGGGTTACCATCCCTGTTGTGGAATATGTTTTGAATTGAGAGGCTGATGATTCCCTGTATCTTCCTAGGTGATTACAATGTCACTCTGAACTATGTAATTATTCTTTTTATAGTTTTTTATCTATATCACCCGCTTGAGGACTGAATCTTTCTTCCACATTAGAAATAACTAATTTATTAGCTTATGCTATAACTCTATCTTGGCTGGGATGTTACACAACCCTGTAACTCTATAAGGTCATGTTCTAATAAGTAAATGCACTCACTCTTTTGCCATCTGTGGCTGATGAACACCTGCATTAGGAGAGCACTGAATTCTTTCAAGATATTCTTGAGTAGACTTGTGAATTGAAGTATCTCCTACATCTCAAGACATGTGAAAACAATAGTGCCAAAGACTCGAAGGCTCTGTATTATGAAATTTAAACGTGTTTTTCTTACATGGTTCTTAGGATAAATCCTCTTTTCTTTCATCTGTGAAATCCCTCTTTCAATCCTTCAAATAACCCATCTGAAAGAAATCATTCCAACAGAACCATTACAATTAATTCTATTATGTAAACCTGTAGTTTCAAATTTTCATTAAACTGACAAATGGCTCCTCAGAGTCATTTTCTAAATTACAAAATACAGCTTGGCTGTTTTAAAAGGCCTGGTATCACATGCTGTCCTGTAATGTAGGACTATATTAGTGGGGTGAAATTTCGTTCTGGGCCAGGATTTTTAAGGAGCTATGTTAGGCACTGATGTCCGTCTGTAGGCATGTGAATAGAAAGTCTAGTTTTAATTTTCTTAGGATCTGTGAGAGTTCAAAAATTTTTTTGGGGAAAAATTTCCATTTTTGTCAGGGTGTTATGAGAACTCTAGTGTCAAACAACAACAAAAAAAATGGCATAAATTGCTAGGTAGTGCTAATGACATTAAAAATAAAAGGCCTTGTGCCAATCAATCTCTTTTTAGTAGTCCTAAGCAAATCTTCCTTTTCTGTGCAGGTCGTGATTTACTTTGGCCAGTGCTAAGGTAAACTTGGCACCATGAGACTTAGTGGAAACTTCCAGAAGCAGCAGAGGTGCTGTTATGTGGACATGGGAATTTAGCTGAATGGTCTCCTAAAGAAATCAATAATCAGATCATTTCAAATCGACAGCTCAACAAAACCTTGGATAAAATGACAGATTACTTACAACATTGGTTTAAAGCATTATGCTGATAATTAAGAATAACAGACAAAGAGTATTAAGTAAAGGAGAGCAAACATCTAGCTAGTCATTAAGAGAACGGAATTTTTCTAATCCTCTTACAAAGATGCTGTTTTGGGTCAAAGTCCCTTTCGGCAGAAAGCAGCCACACCACATTTTTTAAGTGAATGAAGAGCTGAGAGCTGTAGCCTAGACCCTCAAAACTAGTTTAAACAGACATCTCCCACTGAGAGACAAGTGTTTAAATTAATCTGGGGACTTGGGCCCATGAAATGAATAAAGAGAGTTTAGTTCACCCTGTATTGCATAGTAAATAATTATGTAGCTAAATTAATTTTATATACCAGATATTTACTAATGCTTTATTGGATGGAAGTCTCCATATTTGGTATCACACATGGTTTATCTCAAAGTTAGGAAATTCTGAGGAGTTCTTTTTATTAGTTTAAACTGACAGATTTTATTTCATACAGAGCCACATTTATAGACAACATCTGGTCTTTACATTTACTCTCTTTTTTCATTCACCAATGATTGTTTGTTCCTGGGAAAGAGTGAGTTTGAGTGTTTCTATCTGCCTCACAATTAGCACTGAATCTGCAAAATAAAGTAAAATTTATGTTTTTATGTCTTAGGTATATGGGAATCCTACTCAAGCCTCATGGTCTACTTGTGCTATGCTGATCGTTAGTAAGTACTCTTAATTGAAGTTGTCCTCCTTTGAATCCTTTTGGCCCCTTGTAGGATCTGTGAGGCAATAGAGTTCAATAGAAGATCCTTCAATACTAATCTCAAATCTGGTTCAATTAGGCCCCCTTGGAAGACATTGTTTAATGAGTTGGAAGGACCTCAAAATCTACTTCTAGCCTATCAAACCCAATAACAACTCCCTAAGCTGCATAATTAACCTTCCCGTTGGCAACGTCTTCTGCACTTGCTTTCACGTCACCTTGTTCGAATCTCTGTCTGAAATGTCTTTATCACCCTGTTTATTGCTCAGATCTAACGGGAGAAGTCTCCTCTTCTGTAAGGCCTCTAAACCTGACTGTGCTGGCTGTTATAGTGAAACACTTGAGTAGATGGCACCATACCTTCTGTTCTTGCTGTTGCAAATGTGGAGTGTGAGAACAGCAAGATGCTAATACTCTGTGTGTAAGCAGTGTGCAACATGCACGATTTGCTGGTGGTATGGTCTGCGGTTCTGAGAAGTGTTCCTGCTATAGGTTAAAAGCTGGTTGAGTGTACACTGCCTAGAAATGCTTTTCTTTCTTGTGTATAGGTAATTAAGTGAACTTATTCTCATTTTAGAGAAGAGGCTCGGAAGTCTGGAGGGAGGACAATGCTAATGCATTCAAACCAGTTGTCTCATCTTGCCAAGGTTTTAGTATGGCCTTAGTCCTGGGTGTTCAGAAGTGATGCAGATTACTTGCAATCATCTACACTACAGGAAAAATTCAAGTGTTCTCAGCCAAATAAGCAAATGTAGGAGCAGGTATAAAAAGTTATATTTAAGTTGTACGGGGTTTGCTCTTCAATAATATTTAGTACATATATACAGATTGCTGGATGGTTATCAAAAGAAATGGAATTGAGCAAGTCCATGGAAATTGAAGTGAAGCTCAATTTATGGAAGTTAATGCAATTAGAATTATAAAAATACCACCACCCCTCATTTAATTCTATATAATTTTTTTTAGTAAAAAATATTTCTTCTTTTCATTTTTTGCATGAGGAATAGGAGAGATAAGGGGTGAGTTGATCCATTCTGATTTTACACATCACAATTACATAGGACTCTTGCCAGCTAAATCCTTTCCTGTAGCATATTACATCTCCAGGAAAAGAGAGGGGAGAAGGAGTTTGGGGTCTGAATAAAGCTAGTTTGTGCCACATAATGGCACTGTAGAGGGCTGTAGCTTTAAATGCTAAACTGCTTTGACAGATGGATGATATTATACCCTATAGGTACATACTTTTTCTTTGTAACTGGCTGCCTTTTGACCCTGAGTTAAGCACAGTAATGCATTCATGTCCCTGCACCCTTGGCCTGCTTCCTGAATTAGCTTTTGTATTAAAATAGGACCTATTCCTAGTTATGTTATTTTTACCTTCTCTTTCTTTTACTCAGATACTAGCTAATGCAATAATGACTCGGGTGATAACTTAAGACTAGGCTAGAGATGCTAGGTTTCCCATTCCAACTCCATCTTTAGCCCCCACCTCCCCAACCAAGTTACAGTACATTTTTATTGCATAGTGTAGCAAGATAGCAGATTTCAGGCTGCAAATAATAATGTGATTCAGAGTCTCTTGAACTCTCTGGAATTATTTCTATGAACAGGTGACCTGGTGCTTAATTCTGTGGAACCAGCAGATACAGTAAGTTACATTTAATATAAGATACTCCTTTAGAAATGTATCTTTGTTTAAAAAAAAACCAAACCCATAGCTGTATTTAATCAGATATTGATTGGCAGTTAGTTCTGAGGAGACTATGGAGATAATTATAGGATACAAAGAGCCATAGCCTGTGAAAAAACAAAGTATATTTTCTCATTAAGCGATAACTTTGATGTCATAATTATGATCATCTAGCCAGCATTGGGCAGCAGGGAGAAGCCAGGCTCCAGCTGTGCTCGCAAGCTGGTGATGATACGTACCTGCCAGCTGCACAGGAATGAAGTTTTGCAAACACTTTGTTACCCTTAAACAGAGCTTGCTCCAAAGATCTTCACGTTCCTCAGTAACATGGCTTCTGATGTTGTTCAAAAAAAAGAGGCAAAATTTTAACAAATAATATTAACAAAATAATGGACTTCAAGTGTGATGCTGTCTTGTTGTACAGGCAGTTGGGTGTTCTAGAAACCCAGAGCTGCTCCTGTCACCTGGTCCTGGCAGGTGGCGAGGAAAAAATCTTCACTTTGGTAATTTGGGCCTCTGAACTCAGCCAGTGATTAGAAAACTAAATTTTGCCAAATGCTGGAATTAAAATCACAAAGTGACAGAAGCCAACTTTCTCTGAAATAAGTAGACGTGCCAGAAAGATATGACTTGGAAAACAAGGTTGGAAGCACATGCTGTGTGCTGTGCTTTGATTCTGCCCTAGGGTTTGTTTTTTTACTTAGGTGGATTTTTATTTTTTTGTTTTCTTTTTAATTTTTAACCTTTTTAATTTTTTTTACTTTTATTTTCAAGAGCAAATAATGAAGATTGTTTAGATCATGCATATATAATAGATGTGAACTTTATAGTCTTATGTATAAAATATTAGCATGGTATTGTCACAATAATTTTTCTACGATTTTCAACATTGCCAGCATACTTAAAAATCAATTTACTTAACTTTTGAAGTAATAGGTCCAATGTGTATTTGACATACCAGTCCTCCATCTAAACTCAGTATGTCTGTTGGTTGCCCTGTGTTGGAGACAAGCCTCACATAGACTCTTAAGTGTCTGAGAAGACAGTTCAGCAAGTCATGTTTATTCAAATTAGAATTGTAAAATGACTTTTCTTAGCTTCTGATGCTTTTAGATACTCTTGCAAGTAGTAGATGCGGTGAAAGTTTAAAAAAAGCTCAAGGAATCTTACCCATTTTTATTTTATATATTGTGTCTTGATTTGGTCTCTGATTCTAGAGAGGCATTTCTAGGCCAGTACTCATAGCACTGATAACGTTCAAGCAGTCAAGGCTATGGTTAAACATGCTAAAGATTAATTTGACCAAACCTGCTACGATGCCAAGGCCAACAACTTAATACCAGAATGTATGGGCTCTTGCACTGCAGCTGGGGAGGAAGAGTGTTGGAAAAGACGCTGTGAGATCGAAGGTAGTGAGCTACCTTTTATTGTCTCAACTACTTGCAGGAACTGCATATGATTTTATACTTTTTAGTTACATTACAGCAATTTGAGTGTCATTACATGATTGGATAACATCTTGTTTTTGCAAGTAGTGATTGGTTAGGCATTACGTAGGTTAGTATCTTCTGTTATGGCTTGGTTACAACCTATCTGAGGGTCCAGGCACAGACGTTCAACATCCTGTTTTCATCTAGTGTTCAGCCACAAGGTCACGCAGACCTGATAACATACATACTGTTCCGCTCACTCAGAACTTTGCTTCAGGCCAGAGATACTCTGCAGCATCATGGCCTTGTACTGCTAGCTATTCCCCAACAGAAGGGAAGTAAGTTTTTTCCATTTTGGAGTACCTTGTACTCAGTCAGGTACAAAACAGGGTTGAAAGAAAAAGGAGCGATGTCTGTGAAATCCTTTCTCCCCACAAAAACACACAGAGGTTGTTTAGTGAGTGTCAAGCTGATCTCTGCATTGCAGCTGAGCTCACCCATGGGGTTGTTCCTCACGTCTCACTTTATATCGTGTCTTGCTGAGAGGCCACCATTATAGGCCTGACCTGAAGACTGGAGTTATGAAGAAGGAAAAAAAGTACCCTGATGGAGACTAGATAGTGACAAAGACTTCATTCTCCTGTGCAGACCATCAGCTGAGAGGGACCTGCTATCAGCAGTAACTGAGCCTTGAATCGCACGTTTTCAGTGCTGCAGGCGAGAGATGGTCTTGAGTTACAAAGCTAAGTCTCACATCAATTAAAGTCTGTGTGCACAGCAGCTGCATTCAGAAAGGTGGAAGAGATTTAATCTTCACCTTTCACCTTGGGTCAAAATACAAGGTTACCAAGACAGACTGTTATTAAAAATGGATTGTTTCTGCCAACTTAATGCTAAAAGTTTGCGGTTATTATGAAAGCACTTTATTACTTGCTCCCTTTGTTAAGGAAACTTGCTGTTAAATAGCAAGGAAGTAATAAAACAGTTGAAAAGAACAAATAAATATTTATGCTGGACTTCCAAAGTCTGTGGCATTTAGACTTACTTCTTGATAAAAATTAGGGAATTATACTCTACTGCTTCTTATTGGTGAGAGGGCAATTATTCTGACTGAGTATAGAGAGATGCTCCCGTGACTGAACACTTAAATTACTTAGTTTGAAGGGCTATACAGTAGGAACAAGATTTGATCTTAGTACAAGTATTGAAGAAACAAACCCAGTATGAAGCACTAACTTCTTAGCTAAATCTCAAAAACTGTATGTCCAAATTCACCTTACTGCTGAAGTCTCTGGGAATCTTCCACTGTTTTTCTGAAGAAGCTGAATAAAGGCTTTCTGCAGGGGAACATGTTGCTGCTCTGTGTTCCCAGGATGCACTAAAGATAAATAAGCTACAGTTTATCACATTGTTATCTCACTGCTTTTTGTATGTTGCATGTGATTTGAATTTGAGTTGGAGAGGAACTGCTTACAGGGATCAGTAGTGACAGGACAAGGGGTGATGGTCTTAAGCTGAAGGAGGGGAGGTTTAGATGAGATATTAGGTGGAAATTTTTCCCTGTGAGGGTGGTGAGGCCATGGCACAGGCTGCCCAGAGAAGCTGTGGCTGCCCCCTCCCTGGCAGTGTTCAAGGCCAGGTTGGATGGGGCTTTGGGCAACCTGGGCTAGTGGAGGGTGTCCCTGCCCATGGCAATGGGTAGGAACAAAATGGTCTTTGAAGTCCTTTCCAACCCAAACCAGTCTGTGATTCTATGATTCAAATAAGTAAATGCCTCATGCACCTTGGTGCATCTAAATGAAGAAATTGCCCCAGAGAGATAAATGCAGATATTTTTCAGTGGCTTTATAGAGCCTGTTTTCCAAAGTTTTGTGGAGAAATATTTAACTGCAAGAATATATATATGCATTTTAAAAATGGGGTCACGCCCTGAGTTTCATATGGGTAAAGGTCTACCACTGCTAAAGTCAATGGAATCTTTGTCATTGACTTGGAAGTATATGAATGAACTGCTTTGAACAAGGGAAACTCTTACAGTCATTAATTTACAGAAATTTTGTCATTCCAGTTTTACATCATTAACCTCTAGTAGAGTAAAGCTGCCATAACAGGATAGAAAATGCAAGCTCTGCTTGTAGCAGCTCATACACTTTAAGGATAATGTTTGGAAAGACAACTCTTTCAAGAAAGTTGAATTAAGGGAAGGAATTTTATACAACCTGGGAGTCAAATACGCACTGTGGTTTGTGTCTGCTGAGTTCAGGGTTATTTAATGCTGCAGTTGTGTGCTTCAAAAAAGCAATTCTGACTACATGTTTGTGCAAAGGATGTGTATTTCATGACACGTGCATTGTTTGAGTTATAACTGAATGACTTCCAGATATTTTAAGCAACAACCAAAAAAATATGTGGAGCATATTCTAGTTTTTGTTCTAAAGCACATGTATTTTATTTATAATGTGGAAACTATGCAGTCACCACAATAATTGCACCTGATATTTAGCTTTTCTGTTAAAAGACATTTATTAAAATTGAATTAGCTTTTTTATTTTCTATTTAAACAACTACATTAGCGTATTTA
Source organism: Heliornis fulica (assembly GCA_013399135.1). Taxonomy (NCBI): domain Eukaryota; kingdom Metazoa; phylum Chordata; class Aves; order Gruiformes; family Heliornithidae; genus Heliornis; species Heliornis fulica. The sequence goes on from VXBZ01008231.1 coordinate 857,235, forward strand.
GAGTTTGAATGGTACAGAGTGATCCTCATCATCACTTGCACATTAGAAAAAAGCTTCTGCTCCATAGTTCCAGGCCCGGAGTAAGTTATAGAGGGCTTAGATCCCTTGTGTTGGCTTTTGTTCAAAAAGATAGGAACCTTCTTGTGTATATACAAAGGTTAAAAAACCCCGACCGAATGCAACTGAAAGCACCTACCTGTGCCTGCTGAAAGTCTAAAATAGTAGTCATAGATGTGTGAACCAATCTCCATCACATTCAATTCACTGTACATAATTCTACCAAAAAAAAATTGACTGCAGGAGAGCAACGTACAGCATCAGCACAGCTCTGCCACCCACCTCTCTCCACACGCTGCTTCTTGGCTTCACACAGGTACCAGGACCGCCTCCGTGCAACCTCATCTAGGGCTGTCTCCCAAGTCACCTGAAATAATATTGGCAGTGCAGAATATAAACACATGGCTGTGTACCACCTTATTAAACACAGATGTGGCTCTTGTGAGTGCCTTGCTATCTAGAGGTGCCTCACCTTCATTTGCTTGGGTACCAGCATCTGACAAAGAAATCTCTGTTATACTTCGTTAACGCAGCGGTGGCAAAACCAGCTGCAGCCTCAGGTAGGGGCTACATGGATAGAGGGCAGAGGGGTTCCTCCAGTCCTGACCTTCTGAGTTAAGGTCAGAAGGCCAGATTACTTTTGTTTGTTCATAAAGTATGTTAAATGCCAGGCTTGGGAAGTCCTTGTCTAAACTGAGAATGTTTTGAAAAATTCACCACCAAAGGAATCTGAAAAATCATTTGAAGATGTAACTGTTAATTCATTAATCCAGGAAGCCTAGGGCATTGAATACCATGTCAGAATGAGGGGCAAAAATGCATATAGCTAATGCCTTTCTGGCTTTAAGTGGGATTTCTTTGGTGTTGCTTGAAGTGTCTCATATTTGTGGTTAGTGTCCCATTTGCTCCTGGTGAGAAGCTTTAATATAAACTGGACTAGTCTGATTGGATTTTTTCCTTCATGAAAACTTTTATACACACTTGCTAATTTTGATTAGACATCTACCAGGGCTTCTCTGCTCTAGGATGCAATTTCTACCAAAAAATAGTAAGGCAGACAGGGATTTCAGTAGCCCTTTATTCAGCAGTGTTCCCTGGGCTGAGGGAAATTTAGGCAGAATCTTTAGTCCAAGTCAGACAGATGAGAGCTCTGACCACCAAACTTTTAACTGGGAATTCATGGGTGTCTCCTGAGTTCTTGTATTCCACATAAAACTTCAAAAGACTTTGTTTTTCATCCCAACAGGGAACAGGAAAAGATTTTGCTTGAAAGCTGAAAAAGTTTCATGGTGCACAAACACCATTTCATATCCATATGTAATCCAGAATTGAGTTTGTCAGTGCAGTCTGAATTTTGTCTTTGATCTTGAAAAGAGAAAGGCAGCCCATGAAAATACTGCTGAACTAAAAGAACATAAACAGGCTTAAAATACCACATTCTGATAGAGGGTAAAATGGCATTCTGATGGGGTGTATCCCATCAAATCCAGGACCCAGTGAATTTACCAGGGAGACTTATAGTGCACTAGAGACAATCTCAAACCCCTGAATTTTTATTTCGCTTTATATGTAACATCTCGATTTCCTGGATTTCTAGTCTCATTATCTGATCTTTGGCATTTTGTTTTCCCAGAAGGAAAGAACAAATAATTTCTTGGCAAAGAATGTACACGTCCAGCAGATTTCTCTGGAGAGATCTTTTTTAATTTGATGAACACCTCAGATGCACCTTAGCTGATTCTTGCTTAGTAATGGATGGGCAGAGAGATAAATAATGCTTGCCACTCCCCAAGTCCTGGAGAAGCTTGTGCAAACCGTATTCCCTGCCACACGTGAAAGCCACACCAGCTTTAAAAAGAGCATTTTTAAAACAGCAGCGGAACCGGCTGCCCAGAGAGGTTGTGGAGTCTCCTTCTCTGGAGACATTAAAGACCAATCTGGATGCATTCCTGTTTGATTTAATCTAGGTGATCCTGCTCAGGCAGGGGGTTGGACTAGATGATCTTTCGAGGTCCCTTCCAACTCCTAATGTTCCGTGATTTAAGAGCTCCCATTTTTTATAAAATTGGCAAGGTCCCCATTGCCTGGTTGCACTCAAAATGCAGGGTGCTGGAGCAGGAGGTTACTGTACCACTGCAAAAGCTGGTGTCAGGGCATTTTCAGTGCATGTTGACAAATTCTGGGAAGCTTAAACACATCCCACAGCTTGTCCTTAATGCACCCTATAGAAAAGAATGTACCGGTATGGAAAGTAAGCTCTATATATCTTAGCATGGATCTATTGCTACCTGAAACTAAGGAAAGTATGTTGTTGCTATCAAAAAAAAAAAAAAAAGCCGTAAGAGCACACACTGAATGTCCTATCATCAGCAAGGAGCAATGGGTCTCTGAGTGACCTGAGATGGCTTAGCCATTATCTGCCTTTGATTTTATTCATAGAAAACTTGTTTTCCTCTTTGTGCACTACAAATAACCAGTCACTTAAAACATTAAATAATGAAATTCAAATGTATTGAGTTAATCACTGGAAAAGTGCTTCCTCTGAAAACTCCACAGGGGGTCACAGTTCAGAGTACTAGTGTCCTTGTACAGTATTTGTTTCCTCTTTGGTTCACCAGTTTGCTCATGCAGAGATTTAGAGTAATATTGAATTACTGCCTGAAGCCATGCCTGACTATCTCTTTCAATAATTACCTTCCATGGCTTTGGGACCGATTAACTGATAAACGTATGAATCCCTGGTGTAGTAATCTTTATTGTGTACTTAGAATAACTGATAGGCATTTAATCTCAGAATCTGTGAAAAACATTTTTCTTTCATCCTATAGTTTACTGCTGTGCTCTTGCTGTCTGAGTTGCTTGTCCATGCTACTGCATTGTTTTTGTGAAAAGATGCTGCTAAGCCAATAACTAGAACCTATACAGAAGACTTCTACAACAGACCTAAAGGAAGATTGGTATGGCTTCTCAGAAAGTGTATTTGCTTCTTTTTCTATGTTAGCATTAAAGATGAGTGAAACTACATAATGCCCTGTGTTATTTTCTTTAGGCATCAAAGGCTTCAGAGCAGTCCAAAGAAATGCAAACCAAACAAACTTTTTAATGTTGTTTTGTTGTGGCTTTTCTTTTTCCTTTTTTTTTTTTTTCCCTTCAGCAAAATTTCTTAGAAACTGGTCGTTCTGGAAGGGTAATCACACTGTCTTTAAAAGAAAAGGGGTAGGAAGCCTAGTTTTTCTTTCAGCTGTGGCTTATGTTTCTCTAACCTGCCCTTCTGTAACTATCTGTTGCAAGTGATTTAACCACTTTATTGCTTTCTCCTCTGTGCAAAGATTACTCAGATTTTAATTTTTTTAAAACTCGGTGAGAAGCACATCAGAAACTTGGTCAGTGCCTGGAGAGCTGTTGTCTCTTTTGCTTTTTGTTTCTTATAAGCAATGAGTATTGTTATAAGTATATAAGTTTCTTGTAACTATTGTTATTCCATAATCTAGCTAGACAATAGTACTGGGCAGGAACCTTGCTGGGGTCACTTGAAACTTGTTAAACGTAACCCAAAAAAACTTTGCTTTGTGTCATCACTGCAGGTCAAAACAACCACTTGTCCACAGTCAGAAGAAATCAAATAAAGCCAGATATTGGTGTTCTATAAACATACATATAGAGCAAACTGAACTAATGCACTTGCATATTTGTTTCTAAGGTCTTTGTAGGGGTACATGTCAGCAATTATTAATACGTGATAAGACAATCTATTTACCAAGAAATGGTCTCATGTAAACAAATCTTTTAATGAAAGCCATTATAGCAGGTCAGTTTATATCTATTCCTATTAACTGGATTGGATCTGAAATGGTTATCTAAACCTTTATCAGTTCCCTGATAACCTCAATTTTCATACCTGCAGCATCTTTACCACAGAGCTGCTTGCACACATGCAGTATTTTTTTACACTTACTTCGGGCATATATAAGCAAAAGGCTGGTTTGGAAGAGTAAGGCAGTTCAGGTGATGCTAGTGGAGGAAGAGAGAATTGAAGAAGGTTTTATACCTCAGGTAAAGCAAAGCTTGAATCACAGTGTTTCATACAAATAGGTAATTATGCAAATATAGAGAGGGAACAGAAGATTGTGACCAAAAGAATTTGGGTTTCAAGGTAGCGATTTTTATTATATTCTCTATTGATCTACTATAAGTTGTCTTTGAGTTCCTGGCCATGACAGATTAGATCTAAACCTAAGGTTTTGCTCAGTATTTCTTCTCTTTTCCCACATAATCATACACACTCTTTCTGTTACTCTCATACAGTTTAAATAAAGTTTTTATAAGGTTGACTGCAAAAGGGGGGTACTACTTGGTTAAGAGAAACATCTTAATAAATAAATCTGTGGATGGCAAAGTATGTTGGAAGAATAGGGAAAGCCAGTTACTCATTCAAAGCTTTGAATATGAAAGAAGACTCTAAGGGGAGGTAGAGCAATCAGGGCCTTTTTGATTTCTTAACACTCTTTGACAGTGATATGGAATTTCCTTCGGCAGAGGATTTTAAGAAAATTGCCCACAAGGCTATGTATGCCACCAAAATATGGGAGTTGTATTACTAGTCTGTAGCTCCTTAGGGTGAAGAGATCCTGGGCTTGCATGCCCAAGCAAGTTGCTTTTATAGCAATCTCTATCCTCTTGAGCCTGAACATTCTATTACTAAGCATCCATATAATTTATGCCTATAGGACTGCAATTCCTCAGAGCAATTTTTCTTCCATCTGTTCAGCTTGAATGGAGAACATTTGTTAAAAGGTGTTTGGAGGGATGTTGGCAGTAAAAGGCATGCCCACCCTGATGCTAGGCTAGTTAACTGGTCATTCTAGGCACAAAGCTGATATTGTTAGATGGCACAGAGCTTGAACAAGTACAAATATAAGAAAGCACATTTTCTTCTTTTCTTATAAACTCGAGTATTCTTTCCCATTGTCCTTCTAAAAAGGGTGAAGATAACTAACTAAATGCCCACTNAAAAGAATCAACTTTAGTTTCAGAGTCTGCCAAAAAGCCTCTGTCATTCCCTCAGGGATTGGATTTTACGTTCTTCAGCAAACAATGTCTGTCTCCAGAAATGCAAGAGGAAAACACTATTTTTCTTNAAGTTGCTTTTATAGCAATCTCTATCCTCTTGAGCCTGAACATTCTATTACTAAGCATCCATATAATTTATGCCTATAGGACTGCAATTCCTCAGAGCAATTTTTCTTCCATCTGTTCAGCTTGAATGGAGAACATTTGTTAAAAGGTGTTTGGAGGGATGTTGGCAGTAAAAGGCATGCCCACCCTGATGCTAGGCTAGTTAACTGGTCATTCTAGGCACAAAGCTGATATTGTTAGATGGCACAGAGCTTGAACAAGTACAAATATAAGAAAGCACATTTTCTTCTTTTCTTATAAACTCGAGTATTCTTTCCCATTGTCCTTCTAAAAAGGGTGAAGATAACTAACTAAATGCCCACTTAGAATAATTAGGAGTAGTTGAAGTCCACCTGTCAATTGTATAAAGCTAGATTAAGTCCAGTCTTTGCGCTCTGATACATTTTCGGATTCTAGAAGCCAGTCATGCAAACATTGAAAGTCTCCTCCTCCTCCCGCCCNTTATCAATGTCTAAGCCTAACAGAGTTCTGATATTTTTATTTTTTTTCGTTTTCAAGGCTGAGGAACATCTTGTGTTGATGTTAGTATGTGCCTCTTTAAGCTTCGTTTGTTATCTTTAAGCAGCTGCTAAAGTGTAAACAAGCTCTTTTCTTTTCCCTGTTTAAAAAAAAAAAAACAACCAAAAAACAACACAACGAACTTACCCAAAAGCTACACTGCCATTGTGCTTATTAACCTATGCTCACAGCAGCGAAAGAACACTATTAAATGAAGCAACTGTTTGGTTTATTTCAAAGCCTTTCTAAAGTATAAATCATCTAGGTTTCCTTTCAGCTTTCTCTTTTCTCTTACTAGTAGAAAATAAATAAATCCAGTTAGCCAGGAGGTGTAGAAACATAAGCTGCTTGTGATTATTTTTTTCAAATATAATGAAGAAGGAATTTCATATTTCTGATAGTGATTTGACATATAAGATTCATGTATGATGTAGAGATTTGGAAGTGATGCTGGGTGAGCGTTTTGAAGGAGGTCTGATTTCTCAAAAAGCAGGAAGTACAAAACATTGTGCCTTTCAAGGTAAGTCAAGCTGAAATCTGAGCTTTGTGAATTACTTATATAAAGAATGTATACACATTTCCCTCTCTGCATTGCTGCAGCTCTGTGTTTGTCTGCCAGACCACAAAGACTTCCCAAAGATTAAAAAAAAAAAAAAGGGGGGGGGGGAGGGGAGGAGGAGAGAGGAAGGAGAACGATTTAAAACATTTTGCATAACAAACAGGAGTAGAAATACTTGCACGAGCTTTTAGAGAGGGAGTGGAAGAGAGACTTGAGGAACTGAAATTGTTTACCTTCTCCACTGATGTATAATATCTCATCTCCAGCACTGACACCAAATAAGATTAGATTGCTAAGAGCAGTCCTGGAAGTTTACAGGGTGTGTAAATCTTGTACTCTTCATCAGACTCTCATAGGAAAACTTCACAACGAAGAAAACAACTCACAATGCCAATTTATTCCTTACAGCTTTCCAGAATCATCTTCTATTCATTTTGCCTGATTTCAGGATTTTTACTTGTTCTGCCTGATACACAAGTGTAAAGTGATGATATTTGCTTAAAAACCGATGTTGCACATGCAAGGAAATGCACAAAACCGTCTTTTAAGTCTGAACTGCAACTTAGACATCTCCTTTAGTTAGCAGCACACTGAGTAGTGCACCTCAGAGTCTACTGGCAACTTACAGCCAACAAGTGGCTTGCTCAGCCTGGCATTAGAGCAAACCACCAAAGGACCTATGGGTCCTTTGCTATGTGGAGGCAACTTGCATCCCATATGGTTGGCAGAGTTTTTTGGAGCAGAGGGTGGTTCTGGGTGTCTCCCTTCTTCTATGAGATTTGTTCAGAGAATTACTCTGCTTTTGCTCTGTATAGGTTTTTAGTCCACGCTCTCCACTGAGACTCCCGTCTGAGTATTTTCTGTAGGCTATTAAATGTCAGTGATCTCGCCTGCAGCTCTGTCCTCTTCTGGAATGAATGGGTGTTCATACATCTGCTTTATGCTTATGTTTGAGAATAAAAGGGTTAAAGAAATGTGCCTAGTGCTAGAGCTAAAGGTAGTTTGCTTAGGAGACAAACTCCCTGAATGAGCTTTGTTTCTTACAGGTTGCTGGAAGGTGGTAGGGAAAAAAGCTACAGTAACTGCAAACCTCTCGGGGTCTTCCAGCTCTTGAGGGTGGTGTGTGTGTGTGTATATAGGTATGTATGGATTTGGGAGGTAGGGAGGAATAAAACCTATTGGCTGGGTTTTACTGAAGGAGAGAGAGGAAAGAAACCACTGTAGGGCTAGAGCCTACTGAATAGAGGTGTGATTTGTCATAACATCTACCCTTTGCTACTGAAATTACTTTTCATTGTAAAGTCATCTGAGATAGTTCCTGTGCTTAAGCCTTCCTGGGTCCCTTCACATACCCTGCTGGAAACCTCATGAGTATAACTTACTGTATTTTTACTCAGTAGAAGATATTTAGCATGTGTTAGGAGAGCAAAATAATATGTTCTAGCCCTGTGCTAGCTATTTAAAATATGTGAAATATAAGAAGACTTCTATAGTTTTAGCATAAATGTGTTGCAGCCTCAGGGACAAATTGTGTTGGGTGATTTATTTTTCTTTTTTTCCTCCTAAAGTGATTTTTTTTCTTACATCTATACAGTTGAGTATTGCTTGCCATTCGAAGGTGTTAGCAAAAGTCAGGTTCTGTAATTTTGCCTGTGTTGCAAGCTGTTATTGAGATAATGATTTGAGATTCACAATATCTGAATGTCATGTCAGATCACACTAAATAGCAAAACTAATAGAACTGTAGATGTTTTAAAGGAACTTAATCATGCTAAATTCTGTTTTACTCATCTCATTTGCCATTTTCGGAACAGTTACCGGAAGCTGGCTTAGCAGATACCAAGCTGTTGTGCACGCAGCTGACGACTCCAGCTTGGTCCTGTGTGCACAGACACAGGACCTTTACCACCTGCATTTGGTTCACCTCAGATTTTATGATCTCAGGACAGTGCTGCAGAGAACAAGCCAACCAAGTGATTTATGATTTTCTTCCCTCTGAGATTCTCTGGATTTCATTTCACAGCAGAGGGCACTGTGCAGTTGGAGTTGGTCCTGTTGACATCAGCTGTGTAAACTCCTGGTTTCTTGTAGACATAGAGATTCCAGGGCACTCTTCAAAATTACAATTTTAGCTCTGCTCAATGCTTATGCCTAATTAAGGTAGTTATATTTTGCTTCAGCATTTGCTTTGCTTTCTAATGCGTTGTGGGTTTTTTTCTACTCGTCTCCACCACTACAGTGCATTGTTAAATAGCTGAGCTCTTCCATACCTGATATGGCTATATTTTAGTGGTCAGCTAGTAGATTGCTGTATCCAGTATTTAGTTAAAAGCTTTGTGGATCTTTCTGTATAAAAAGAGCTCCATTGAGATTAAGAGGATATTATTATTCATAATGTGGTGACTAGTTTCACACATGGCTGAAGTAAAATAAATCATCGCTGTTTTTAACAAAACAGCGAGTAGACCTCTTGTTGACCACAACATATTTGTGGTCAGCAAAGAAAGAGTCTTTTATGGCTATCAATAAGCTGCCAAGGTGCTTTAGCTGAGATTTTTGCCCGGTGGGCTTCCACCACCACCTATTTGTTTTTCTCTGCTAAGTCATTTTCCACAGCTCAAACCTTACAGTGACCCAATAAAAAATTCCAGCCCTGAAAAGATAAACTGGTTACCAAAAGAATTGATACAGATGGCTATTGCCGTGATGCTGAATCCAGTAAGAAAATGAACAACCCTTTTGACTGTTCAAGAAGTAATGTTTAGTCCTGAGCAGTCATACAAAAAAACAGCTGATATGTCAGTATTTCTGTTATGCACACCAGCGTAAAGCCAGAAGGTTTGAAGAAAGCATAAGTGGCACCAAGCATGACGCTGCTCCTCTGGTGGCTTACACGTCCAGCGTGCTATGCAGCTCCCATGCAGCTAAACTGGAGTTCAAACATTGGTTTCTAATTGGTCTGTTTATTATACAGTTAAAGGAATGGTGTTGTTTGTGGCTGTTGTCATCTTCTGGTTTAACACCCATACAGTGGTACCTGGTTTTGCTGGAAAGACTTTGGAGCAAAGCACTGCAATTTCTTATGCTGAGAGCTCTACTGAGCAGGCCCTGGTGTCAGCCAGCCCTGGCTCTTCAAGGCTTCCATCACTTCACAGAAGTTAATGTGAACTTTGCAGCCCCTGTATGCAGCCATCCACCCAACTGAACAGTCCCACCAGTAATTATGAATGCTTTTCCAGTCAAAAAGCAGGAATTTTGCACACACATTGATATTCTGTTTGAAGGATGCAAATGAAATGTAGTTTGCAGTAGGAAAGATGAGAAGAAAAGATCTAAAGTAATACAAAAAGAGAAGAATCATGGGTGGTATGGGAAAAAGAGAAGGAATATAAAATAGGAAAGCTATTCTTCATAGCATATCATTATGTAAACCAAAAGCAGAACCCTTACTTTAAAGGTTTACATTTGACTTAAACATGTTTCTTGACATACCATTTACACCAGGCCCTATTCTGATCTCAGCCCAGTGTAAAAAGGAGCAGCTCCACCGAGCCCAGTGAAGGCTTGGTGTATTTATGGGTGGGGAAATGTGAGTGAAACAAGAAGCAGGGTCATCCTTGCCAAAAACATTTCTAAACCAGATGAATTTTGAGTTGCCGATCTGCAAACATGAAAAATGTAGATAGTTTATTGAAGATATTTCTCAGCTTCTGGTGTATTTATAAATAAACTTAGATTACATTTGTAAGGCTACAGTTATACTCTCTCTGTGTTTACTTTTCTATCCAGCTCTATGTTTTCATGTGAAACAAATGTTTTGTGCCATCTAAAATGCCTTAAAACATCCATTGACTGACATTAAATTCTTTGTGGCTGTTTCTCCAGGGTATTCTGCCTGTACTCTGAGCTGACTAGATATAATGCAGTTCACAAATAACATGACTGAATCTTCATCCCCACAAAGATGTATCCAGATTAGTGTATGTGATCCCTTTGTACAATGGTTGTAGCTTACAAAACATTTTGTGAATAGAAAATTTTCTGTCTGAATTAGTACAGATGTAGAAATATATTAGGTGTTTTGAAAAACTATGTTGCACCAGTGTCCTCTGCCAGCCGGTATGTTCCTAGCGCCCAGTGGGGGTGTGTGAGATGGTTAAAGGTGCTGATAATTCTCCAGAAAGATAGAAACAGAGACTGTCAGTTTAAAAACTTAAATTCAGCTGAAGGCATCAGATCTTAACAAATCTGATTTTCTACCATCCGTGGCAGAAATCTATGCTCCACATATCAGTGGCCTTTTAAGATACTTGTCAAAAGAATATTTTTAAAGTTTTTTTAGAAGTAGAGCCTAGAACCAATTTTCCAAGTTTCCTGGGCTTCTGTTTACACCTTTTTCTGTTGTAATGCCCACCATCTTATTCATCAATTGGGGCTTTCTCCCTTCAACATAGGTGATAAATGCAGAGTGTTGAAAAGGTCTTGATTTGCTGCTAGTGGTTAATAACACAGATCCTGCTGAAGCAGTTCTGTTGGATACTCTGGATTGAAAATGATAGATGGTAAGAACAGGAGAGCAGAGAGAGTTTGGTAATATTTTACTTTTTTTTTTGTTGCTCTTTTAATAGCAACTTCATGTAAATGTAATTAGCTCTGTGATGATAAAAGTATGAGAATGTTTTGTGGGTTGGAGACCAATCTGTGACCGTATCTATTATGCTGCTTTTTTGTTACTTCTGTATCAGAATGGAAATTATCTGAGCTTTTGTAGAAGATGCTGCACTTTTTCCCTGAACAAAAAGAACAGTGTCTCAGGGACAGCCCTGATGTTGTCTCTGGGGATTTAGCTGTTTCTTCTTCAGGATCACTCTGCTCTAAGATGAGCACTTTCCACAGCCCTGTTCCTGGGTTGCTGCCTATGAGATGAAGGTATTGCTTTTCAGTTTCCCAACTGATCTCTGGGTTAAAGACATTTGTAAAGCAGAAGTTTTAAAGTTCTGTAATGGTCTGATGAATATTTAGCAGGATTTCAGTTCTCTTGCCTGCTTCTCAGTGTTAAAATCTTAGAAACACGTGTTAGTTCTTTCAGGTGGAAAATAAGTCTCAGTTATTAGGACAGGTAGGAAACTTGCTCATAATAAAGGAAGTTTCCTTATGAGGGCCATTTAGCTGAGCTGGGAAACTTCTGAAGTCTGTAAACTCGCTCCTGTGTGCAGCACTTCAGTTCTTCTTCAGAGAGCAGGGCTTTCTACAACCTTCATGCTGAACATCACCTTCCTCTTCCTTCTCCCTTGCAGAGACTAAGCATGCCATGGCACTGCTGGTGCCCTCCGCCTTAAAATGTGGAAAGCAATGTTGACTACCAAGGCAAACTCATTTTATCAATAAAGGCAGGGTGAGAGGCCATGTTAGGATATAACAAACCTGACCTTTCTGTTCATAGGTACCAGGCTGCTCAAGCTAGCCACAGATATTTTAGCTCGTATTTTTGTCTTGGGCAAGCTGTTCTTGAGAAGTAAAGCTTGTTTATGAAACCTCTGCTAAAAGCAGGTGTTGCAGACATCCCATTAGTAACCTTTGACTTACCTTCCCCTTTGAAACTTTTCATCCCAAAGGACTGACATTTCAAAGCCTCCCACCCCTACCCTCCCCCCCACTTTTTTTTTTCTTGTGTGTGTGTTCCTTCAAGTTTGCATATTGTAAACATTTTTCTTCTCTGCTCTAGTGGAACAGAGCCAAAACTCTGCACAATGGGGGAACTAGATGTTAATGAGCAGAGATTGTGGGAAAATGTGTACCGGGCTGCCCTGCCTGACCTGCATGATAATGCTACATTTAGCACATTCTTTTCCACTGGTGTAGCGGGCCTTGAAATGGTACCAAACAACACATATTGTGAAGGCTTGTTTTAAAGAAAACTGCTTTCCTAGGAGAGTGGAAATAACAAATTATTTATTGTGTATGGTTGGCAGATGGACAGCTGGCCCTGGAAATATTTATGCACAAACAACAGTGTGAAATTATGTATTCTTCACGTTTTGGGGAAATTGCTTTACGTGAAGTTTTAAACTATGTTAAAATGCAAGTGTTATGTATAGTTTTATACTGAATCAAGGAAGTTTACAGTCCCTCTATGACATTTAGGGACTGATGAGCAAGGGGGAAAAAAAACCCACGTTATTAGGCCTGTTAGAAAAAAAGCATTCTAGTGCTTTGGCATCTTCTAAATAGATTGTTTTACCCTGGTTGTGCTCGCAACCCCTTTTTAACATGTTTATGTCAGTTGAGTTTTGTATGTACAAATATGCTCCTGAAAAATTAATTTTGGCTCCTCTGAGCCAAGTTTCATTTAATCATAAAACAATTTATGTCTTGACCATATGAAAATCATTAGGGGCAATAGGATTCTGAGAACATAAACAACACCATGTGACTTAGTCACCCAATTGCACAGCTTGAACCTATCAAGTGGTGAACATATTAAAATACTAAAGAGAACACTTACAGTCAGCATTTGGTGTGCAATGAATAGGGAGAAATTTGTTTGCACAAAACTTCTGACTAACAAAGAGGAGTACCAAAGGAATTCATAACAAAAGACTGACTGTAGTTAATTTCTGAGCAGAGAAAGGGCTTAAATCCATTAAACAAGCTATTTCTTGCAAACATTTTACCCAGCCATTTTTAAAATTGTACTTCTATGTGCCCAACTTTGCTCTTTCAGTTAAGGAAAGAGTATTTCATGTAGTAAAAGTTGCATACAAATGTGAATTGTTTACAAATGACATTCCAACTCCGCATCGGGAAATGCTTATTTCTTCACAGTCAAAGATTCCTAAAGAGCTTTTCTGTGGGGAAAGGGACTTCCACTCATTACCTTAAAAACAACACTCTTATCTCCACCATGGAGTGCATGTGGGCTCTGAGCCATATTTTGCAAAGGACAAAGCAAATTCTTTAGCGGAACATCTGCTAGATAAGAGCAGCATTCCTTAGAATAGGTTTTCTGATGAAAGAGATGCCAAAGCCTTGATTCCAAAAGTACTTACATGCTAAAACAACTACTCTCTGTGCTAGTTCTGTTCCATGCTTTCAGGAACAATTTTAAACCTTAGCTAACAGTAAATGTTGTGTGGTCAGTAATATGCTTTGGGGCTGGCTACTTGAATCCACTTGCATTTTGCACAGTAAAAGAAACAAATGCAGAAGTATTAATCCCATTTGGGGAATGTAAAAATTTTGAGATGTGTGTTTTACCAGCTGATATGCAGTCTCTGTGCTGATGATGAAATGGATTCCTCTTCTCCACCAATAATGTCCGTGTGGCGAGTGGTCTGTGACTCCAGCCACTATACCTTGGAGCAGGTAAAGGGTGGTAGCAGTTGTGCATGTCCTGAAGTCTCTGCAGTAAGGGAGATGTTTACATACATCTACTCGCGTGCTGTCATGCCACCAGGAAGGCCTTGCAGCTATGCGCTGTCGTTCAGACATGAAAATCCAGCATGCCATTGAGAAAGGAAATGTGACAGAGGGGACTGAGTACAAACTTGTCATGCGTCCACAAAAGCCCCTTGCTGATATCAGGATAATGTCTATTGCAGAGACTTTTCCAGGACTGGAAGCCTGGCTAAGGCTGAGCCCTGGGTTCAGGAGAGTTCTTGGATGGCCTTGCTATTTGTTTTGGAGAAATTGTCATGATCCAGGTGGGTACCTATTACCAAGCTGGGTTCTTTCAGTTCCCATCTTTCATACTCTGTCTTCCATGTTTGTTGCTACAATTCCAGGTTTCTGATGTGCACAGCTGCTTGGTACTGCCCACAACTACAGAACTTCTCTGCATTGTTAAGTGTTTCTACATAACAGTTTGCACCACACTTTCACATGTGTTTATGGCAAGCACCAACTTGGTGACCTTGTGTAGGGAAGCACTGTGCACTTGCTTGGTTAAGCTTAGGCTCATCTGCATTTCTCGAGGAACTCTACCTTCCTCACATGCTTTCCATTTGTTCACTTGTCTTGCACTTGAGGGATGTTGTGGTCTGTGCTGGGAACTGCCCCATGTGGAAGAGTCTGGGAGTTGGGCTGTAGTTGGAAAACAGGGAAAGCAGGAGCACTGGGCCTGTAGAGAAAGAAGAGGGATCGGGAAAGTTGCTTTTTCTTTTCATCCTACTTCAGTTCCTGCTGGGTGCTGACTACTGTGTGATTTTGATCTTAATTTCTATATTGAAATTCTGCAATTTGTAAACCATCAGATCACAGTTTATGTTCTAAAGGTGATGAGTGAACCCATCCTATCTCTCTGCTGATCCTGGATTTACAGTCTCAAGGTTTTTTCCAGCTTTGCTTTCAAAGCCATGCAGAAAGAATTTTTGTCTTTGTTGTTCCATTGTAAACTGGGTCCTTTAGTTTCACTGAATTAAATTCATGTATTTCGTATATGAATGCTGTTGAAGTACTTGCCTCCAGCTTGGCTAATGCACATTAGATTTGGCTGCTTCTAGTTTTGAGCAATTACTAGCATTCGGATTAAGTGATGTACAGGGATCAGATCATACCATGTCTCAGATCTGTGTCTTTCCTTGGGCAATAGAATACCAGGTTGGAAGGGACCTCAGGGATCATCTGCTCTGATAGAAGTTCTTCATCCCACTCTGCTTTCTCACAAGCATTTACGCAGTCACAATACTTGAATCTAGAAGAGTTAAGGACAATTTTAGCAATCATACCCCGCCCACATTCATGCTCCTTTAAGAGACTAAATGGAGAGTTACATTCTGCTAAATGTATTTCAGGTTCTTCTCATTAAAACTTTCAAAGCTCCTTTAGTCAATGAAGCTTATTCAGAAAAACGTCACTCTTAAGAAAAGCATTTGAGAGCAAGACAAAACATGATTCTGGATAGGAATTGACAAGTACATATTCAGGTGCTTTTCAGTATAGGTCTTTACAGAGTTGATCTCACATCATCTTTTTATTTCTTATTCTGCTGGTAATGGGTGTCATCTTAATTACATTTGCAATAGATACTTCTGAAATAGCTGCATGATCCCTTGCCACCTCTAGATTTTAAATACAGTTCCCCAAACCTCCCTTTAAAATAATACTAGTACCAGGGTGAGCTGAGTTACAGAGTGATTGAATAACTTTCCCTCTCTCAGAAAAGAAAAATTTGGCTTATGGAGTCCACTCGTCCTTCCTTTCCTCATCACAAGCCCTTCTTGAAAATGGAGAAGATAATTTCTTTTGAGACAGTGATGTTTCACAGAGTGAGCGCGTCTCTGCTCTCATGTTAAAAAATGTAAGCTTTGGAAAACCCACTTGCTGCCAAAAGACTCTTCTCTTTCAAGACTCTTAGCTATGGGTGACCCTCTGTTTAAAGTCTTGTCCAGCTGTGCTTTATAAATATCTCTTAACTGATGAATGAATTATTTCCTTCAGTTAAGCTCTCCATATTGCTGTGCAGAGCTGAGCAAGCGCAGTTTTACAATACATACATTAGTTGGCTAAATCTGTTGTCTCATGGTTTTATGTTTGGAAGTTATGCCCTATGTGTTTTTAATTTTCTGGAAGGACTTTTTGACCAATTCTGTGAAGCATTGTCAATCTTGGTTGCAAGATATAGGAAACAATACTAGAAAATAAAGCCCTGCCATTTTACTCTAGCAAAACAGCTCTGTGGCTGATCTTGCCTGGCTGTGTAACAGATGGGCTGGTATCCCATGAGAAGACAGCCACTTCCTTGCATAATAAACAAAGAAGGAGAAGCTGTCTGCAAACCATTACTGTATTGTAAAGTTAGATGCAGCATCTTGATATTGTCAGAGAGGGTTACTCAAGCACATCTTTGACATTCTGTCATAAGTCAGATACAAGACAGTGTTAAATCAAAATTAAAACTTCAAATGGCTGCCAACTGTTTCACTTTTTCCAACAAAAGAAATTTCTTCAATTTTCTAAGTATTGATAATCAGCTAATAGACAGTAAAGGAATGAGTAGAGTATTTATTGAAGGCAAGATCTTCAGCCCATGTGCCACATTCCCAGAACATGGTGGAGACTTCCTTCTCCTTTTTCTCTTACAAATAACAGACATAAGTACTTACATTGTTCTTGCTTGAAGGACAAACTAGTTATTGTATAGTGGAAGCTTATGAAAATCACGCAGATAATTACTTCAAAATTAGGGGGTTTAATGGAATATTATAAAGAAAAATTATAAGATCTGCAGAGATCAATATGTTCTCTTAAGAAGGATACTTTCCCTTAAATTCAAAGGACAACAATTATATCTATATATAAGTCTACGGCCAGGCACTTTTTACACAAATTGCTACTGAAGCAGACATAAGTGACAAGTACGGTCATTTGCAGAGGAAAGATCTTGTTGTGTTGAAACAAATTTTCTACCTTTTGAACAATAAGTGCTAAATGCAGTGTTCTAATATTAAACACGAAATTATTCTTGCTTTCTGTTTCTGCCAGGAAAAAAAAAAAAGAAATTCCAGATGTACAATGCTCTTTAAGCCTGTAGGATATAGAGCTGCTGAGCAATCTGCTGCTTAGTTGCCCTGACAGGTCTTAAGACCTTCCCACTGAAATTCCATGTTTAAGTTAGAGGCAGAAATAAATGTAGTGATCTGAGAATAAAAGAAGACTCAACCTGAATAGTCTGAGGTGGCAATCCCTTTTTTTATTCAACTTAGAACTAAGAGCAGCTTAAAACACAAACTAAAGTCTCTCACCTGTGCATTGCTAAAGAGTTCTAAGGAACAACTGTAAACTGAAGGACTGACAAAAATCCCTGTTACACTCCACACTCTTTTTGGTTTCACCTTTATCATAGTTTTATAATTTGTATCCTACTATTTGTATCATAGTTGTATAATTTGTTCCTACAAATAGAAATTGTCAATGGAGAAAACTTCTACAGAAGATACACTGAAATTAGAGTGAGCCCAATGGCATAATTTCTTCTCTGCTTTACAATGACTGAAATGTGTCTGACTTGTAAAAAAAAAATAAAATGTGGAAAATGAGAGGGATTTTTCAGAAAGATAAGTCATATTTGAGTTTTTATATTCAGAATATGTGAATTAATTTCTGGCGTATTGTTTTTACTTTTGGGGTTGGTAATAACTTGCATGTATAATACTTATTCCATCTGTCCCTCCCCTCTAGTATTTCACTGGAAAAAGTGTAAAATCTCCTTAATTGCCTATATATTTGCTAGGAGTATAAATCCTGAAAATGCAACTTGACTTATTCTAGGCTTGTAACTCAACTTGGGTTTTGTTTTACCCAATAGGCTGTCTTTCTACCTCATACCAAAGATGTCAGCAACAAGTTGCTAGATCTTTGTAAGCCAGATAGTGTTTATGATGCTTAACTGGTGACTTGAAGTATCCAGATGTGCTATAGGAAACCTCAGTTTAATCTGGAATCATACGACAATTATCAAGAAACCTTATTTTAAAATATCCTCTAAATAATCTCCCATTTCTGTTGATTGCTCCCTGTCTTTACTTGTCATTCCTAGGAAATGAAATGGAACCCACTTCTCTACAAAGGCTATGTAAATTGTAAAAGTAATAATGCCACTCTTATAAAAAGCAAACAATATCATTGGGAACAAGTGTCTTGTTTCATTGTTCATTCTTTATCATACAAAATCTAAGTATTTACAAAGGACCTTAGGATAGTTCTGTGGGATATAAAGCAGCAAAGCAGAGCAGGGGGCTTGAGGCAGGGTTTTGAGTCTTTGAAGCAGTTTCCAGTGTATTTAAAACAGTACAAAGAATAGTAACTTTTTCTTAATCCTCTCTTTCAATAAAACAGTGACATTTCAAAGGCTGCGTCAGTTTTGAAAACATAATTAAGCTAAGCCCCTTTAACTTTGCATCATACTAACTCTGTGGAATCACATGTAACCAATGGTTAAAGCGAATAACTGGATCAAGATTTGTGCCTCTAGTTCAGCAGGACCTCTGGTTCGTACTTTGAACCAAACAAACCCTGAACATTCTTTCCACTCATTCATTCCCGCTTGGAAGTTTTATGAAAAGCGCAGGCAGCACAATGCATCAGCTCCTTTCAGCAGGGCTTTTTGGGTCCTGGAGAAAGTGGAAGAGAACAAAAAATATTCAGGCTGCTCTGTTTGTAATGAAGGTCATGGCACTGTGTTTTGTATCTGTTATTTTCCTCAATAAGTTTGCATGCCTGCTAGAGTAGAATGAGGAAAAGCTAGAATTCATAGATTGGTTCCAGTTAGGCTGTTCCAGTTTACTAAGATGAATACTTTTAAAATAATATAATTGCAACATTTTTCACCTATCAACATGAAGAATAAGTCCTTGCATCAGAAGATCTTTCAATGCACCCCTTTACTGTGCTCAACAAAACAGTTTGAGTCAGCTTTAAGAGCTGACAAATTACATTGCTTAAATGTTTGTTCTGCATATCGGTTTCAATACTGAACTTTCTCCTTTTGTCCTTTATTATTTCTAATCTCTTATGTCAGAAGAAAATGATGACCTCCATCATAGAATCAAAAGAAAGCCTAGCACTACTGATAATGTGATTAAAATGTGAAATTAAGAGGCCTGGCTAAAATGATGAAGGAGGAAAGTAAGGAAGGAGAAATAAATCAGAATCAGTGCAGGAAACAGCCTTGCACAAATCTTTACAGTGCGGCCAAAGTCCATGAGAACTACACATATTCAATTTATATCAACAAATACAGTTGGGGGCCTGGCATCAGGTAGCGTGATCCAATGTGTATTGAGTTACATCAGAGATCTGTTTTATTTCTGGATTTCTGCTGCATCTATCCTTGCCCCTCAGGGGCTATGGTGTCACTCCTCATGTGGCTGCTGATTGCAGACCACAGTGCTGTGTGCAGTTTTCAGAGAGCTCTAACAAGTTTGGGCTCACTGACTCAACTCCCTTGCTGTGGCAGACAACCGCATCACTGTAAACATGTTTATAAATCTCATGTCCTTCAACTTAAACCAGGCAGCTTCTTACCTTCATGCTCCTATTAGAAAGCTAGTACCAGAAGCACACTGCTATGGTAGTTGCAAATTTTCTCCTAGTTTTTGGTCACGCTGTGCTGAACTCTTTGCTTTCTACGCTGCCCTGCACGGGTAAATAATTGAGTGCATTTGCTCTTGGTCTACATTTCGCTAAGTTAATAAGACAAGTTCCTTAATTTTCTCTCCTAAGAGAGGCTACCCATTCCTCTTACCATCTGAAGAGTTCTTCTTTGTACATTTTCCGGTCTTTTGCTTTCCTTGAATGTCAGTGATGAGAATTTATATTCACAGTCTCAAGTGCATTAGTACTAGGGCATGGTGCAATGGTTTCAGTAATTCCCTTTTCTACCTTGCCTGAAGCCTTGTGAGGTTGTATTTGCCTTTTTAAGTGCTGACTGTGAACAAATGAAATATCATGCTCATTTTCCTCTTTTGTTGCGTAAATCGGGGTCTCTGAGCTGGTAAGAGAAGTTCTGTTTTGTCCTGGCTAATACAGTATTGCAGCTTCTGCAGCTGAGTTCTGTTAAGATCTTTCCTGTGAAATGCTTGTCTCCCTCTGCATGGGCAGGGCTCCCTACTTCATCTGATCACTAGATTTCATTAGAGCGCTTGTATTGTTACCAAAGTCATTAATGACAGTATTAAATACATCCTGCCCAGACTAATGGATTTTTAAAGTTATTACCTAATAACTTTCCAGTCCATCAGTTGTTTGTTGTTTTTTTATGTTTTATTTTTTTTTTGTACGATCCATTGTCATTTGCTTTCTATACCTGTTGGAAGTGCTGATGCTTATATTCACCTTTGGAAATGTATTCAATGATTTTCTGAAAGCCAGATAACTTCTTCTGTATGTAGCAATGTGTAGCATCTAATGTGTGGCATGCCTCTGAAAAACCTCAAATGTGTTTTATTCTGCTTTCCTTTTCATCTTGAATGGACTTTGATTCTTCCTAGCTTCATGTATGTTATTGAGTCACAGCCTAGGATGGGACATACAGTTGCTCATATCACGCTTTTCCCATTCTGAAATACAGGGACTATATTTGTTACTCTCTACACATGTACTGGCAATACAGTGGTATGAGATGTCCAGCATGTTTGGATGATTACTTGGGGTTTCTTGACTTGAATGCATTTAACTCTGAGCTTTTCTTTCGTTCCTGCACTAGAGTTCATGTTAATTACCTTTTTGTGTGTGTGTGCGCTATTGTTTGACATCATTAGAAAATGAGCTGCTCTCAACAGCAATAACAAGATTCTTGTGAGTAATTTCCCAAATATCATAATTAAAATCTGTGTTTCATTAGGTTCTCAGGTGCTTTGTGAACTCTAGACAAAGGGGGGATTTTCACAGTCGCAGGTAGGATTTACACATCAAATCTCTTTCTTTCCTCTGTCTTTCACCTTTAGAAAGTCTTCCCATGAAAGTGTATATGATTTCTGAACTGTTATTTCTCAGGAGTTGGAGAGTAATATAAGAAGCAGATACCTCTGACATTTTTTTAACACCTGCCAGCTCTGTAGCACCTCTGGCCTTTTTTCTTCAGGGCTTCAACAATTAGAGCTGTGTGAAGTTTCACACGTAGGATGGAAGTGGATGATTCTAGCATCTAATCAGGTCAAAGGCTAAATTCCTCTGGTGTGCAACATGTTACCCTAGGCTGAGTTACAGCCCTGTAAACTGGAATGGTTAGATCCTCAACTTTGGAATATTAACTTGTTAATTTTTTAATTTTGTTTTTGCTATAGAGAACCACCACATCACACAACTGTCAGTTTTATATCACTACTGACATCTTTTGCCCACACCTCACAACCTGAATTGCAGGATATGTTTCTACATTGCTGTGTTGCAATACTTCTTTGCTTTTCTAATTGCAGTAGGACATGTGGATGACACAAAGCGTCACACAGCCGTGACCCAACAGACTGATTCATTGCTGAGAAAAAGCAGTGTAGCTGCATAACTGTGCTCTGTGGATCCTGGCCCCAAATGTGGAAATCTCACTGTAGGCAGGTGGTAGCCCCCAGTCTAAACTGGAATGTGTAAGCTGGCAGTCATGATGTAAGTGGTATAAACTTGCTCTTCCATGAGAATTACAAGCCCTGATCATGCAAACTAGGGTTCTTCGAAGAGTAAGAAAGTAAGGAAGCTTTGCAGATAAGTGAGCACATGGGTACAAGTTTTAAACAACCCCTGTGTAAAATTTAACTTTGTGCCAAGTGCCTCAAAAGCTCAATGCCAGTCTGTTGCATGCTTACTAAAGTTGCTGATGCTATTTTTTGGTGATGTATTTAAAGTACTGAAACCTTTCCTTAAGAGTTATGTGTCCTTCCAAAGGGCACCCAGTGAATAAGCTAAATGTTTGGCATGCTTTCTTCCTGGCTGCAAAATCTGGCAAAGGCTATGGATAACTGGGTCCACAGATGGAAAATGCAGCTCTCCCCCTTTTCCCAGACGAGATTCTTAACAGTACTCTTTAGTTTGGCAGTCAATTGCTCTATCAAGATACAGTTGCCTTTGGCCAAGCCTCTGGGATCTCTGCAAAGCTTTTCTCAGCCACAAATCATTTCTTCATTCAGCATGTCACTTGACATCTTTGGTGTTATAAATTAGTTCAAGTGGGTGGACACCCATTTCACCTCCTCACCAAGGGCTCGGTTCTCATGTTTTCTGAAGTTATTTATTTTTGCTTTAGGGGACAACGCAGTTTTACTCTCCTACTGCGCTATCAAGAGAACAAGCCCCTTTGAGCCAAACACCTGCTTTCCTTTAAAAAGAATAATGGAGAAATGCCTTTTTTAAAGCCTCTATTTATCTACTTTCTTAATTTACAAAAAGCCCCTGATTACTCAAATCCCCAGAGATTTGGTAAAAAGGTATAGTTGGCCAAAGTCACAAAGACAAGGAAAAACACAGCACTGCATTTCTCTTGCAACAACAGGGACAAAACTGTGGCAATGTGCCCTCAAGGTTTCCATATCCTTATTCTCTCCTGAAGTCAATGTCCTGAAGCAAGTGGTCTCATAGGTCGCTTGATGTCTCTGAGCTGCAGCTTTGGGAGTCTCTGCTGGCCAGCACTGCACCTCAGAAGCCAGCAGAGGCACATTTAGTGTTACTTTATCTTACAGGATACATTGCCCTCATCTGGAAACTTCCCCTCAAGTTGCAAGTAGGGATGTCTGGGTTAGGATTACCCAGGATACTCGTGGATGCATTGGCATTTAGTGATTTTATGCTGTTTCATTGTTTTCTGTTCGCTGACAAATCTCAAGAAGGGTGTCATGGAGCTTTATTCCTAGCTATACCTATCATAAAACTTTCATAAGGACTTAGGAGTGTTGAGCATCTAAATCTTATTAAATACCTAATTATCTTATTATTTTGAGATTGCATCCTCAGTTCCTTTTCCACAGGTTTTAAGGTGCCAATTTATAAGCATGAAATGACTCTGCTGGATATCGTTGCCACAATTTCTGGGTACACCAGATGCATGGTGTCTTGCAGTGCCACGAGAAAGATCTGGTATTGTTGGTATGTCTGAGCTCTTACCCAGCCCCACAACTTTTAAGTAACAGATCTCTTTCTGTGGGCTAGCAGGTAAGGAGTAGAAAAGCTTCAAGCATACGTGTAACAACCTTGAAGAGAATGAAATATGTTGTGGCCTTCAATTACTCTTCTATTGTATCAGTGCCTTAAGAACTCAGTCACAAACTACAGCTGTACTGTTCTGTGCAGACACATAGAGGAAAAAATAGTTCTTGCTACCAAATAGTTTAGCCTTGGCCATCTTGCTTATAGCTTATGATTTTAATTTAAAATGTGCAAAATGTTGTAGTCTAGTTTATAGCCTAATTTCTGAGACCAACATAGGACAGGGACATGGTTATAACTCATACCTACAGCTGATCCTGAACACCTCAAACAAAAGTTTGCATCAGCCCAGTTTTGGCTTTGGCAAGTGGCCTGTGGCCCACAAGTAACAGCAAACCCCTCCACTGCTGCCTTCACACAGCTTTCAGCATCTTCCTAAAACAAGTATTCTGTGAGGCCAGGTTATTGAAGCTCCTTCTGCTTTGCCCTCTGGGCTGCTGTGCATCCAGCTGACAGCTGAAATAAGGAAGGCAGCATCACCTAGGAATGAGATCTTTTCCTCCCATTTTAGCCCAAGTGTTTTGGGCTTGGGGTGGCTTTTTTGTTTATTTGCTTTTGTTTTGTTTTTCTCCCCATTCTGATGTGTAAATTTGAGTCAGAAGTGAGCCCAGTCTATGTACAATTCAGATGCAGGTCTCAAGTCAGGGGGATTTAGAGAAAGGATTGAGTTTTGATTCTTTCTGTCACAGTAAATATCTTGATCTGGAGACTACTGATTATTGTGTTGGGAAATTTTCACATTCATATCTGTTGAAGATCCTATACTTTGTAAAAGAACAGTTGTTTACTGGGTGAGCACAAGAGACAGATTAATCCTATAGAGCTGTTTTGGAGTTTAGTGGTGAGAACCAAAAAGGGTTTTCAGGGAGCTGAGCTCAGATCACTCTTTTTCGTGATGGACAGGGATCCCTGTCTTTCAATGACATAAGCACTAAACTGCCTCACTTCCAGCAGCCAGTTGGGGACAGTAAATGAAATAAAAAATCAAAATCTCTTTATCTGGAATCCTTTTCAGGTCCTATACAGGGGGGTGGACTAGATGATCTTTCAAAGTCCCTTCTAACCCCTACCATACTGTGATTCTATGATATGGTGAAGAGACAGAAAGTAAGTTACAAATAATAGCATATTGGCATTGGAATGAAAATGTCATGGCAAGGATGAATATTCCTTACTTGTATATTTTATAGCTCAGCAGAAATGTATTTGCAACCTTGTCTCAGATATCACATGAGTGTAGAATATGTATACAGTAAGTTTCATGTATAGTGTATCCCTTAACTATGTACTTAGACTGTATTTCATGGGCTGTAGAGCACACTTCTCCTTGGAAGTATTTTCCATAATGATAACTTGAATTTTTATGTAACTTAAAGTGTGAAACAGTTCCAAGACACAATTGCATGCCAAAATGCAAAAGCAAATGCATAAGTAGAATATCATACTTATTATAAAATGTATGCAATTTTACAGGCACAAGAGGTTTTTTACATTTCTAGTAACCAAACATCTTTTGTCCAATTTGCACTCCTGTCATTCTACTTGGGACAGTGTCTTGTAGTTAGCATATCCTCTTCATGCAATCAAATAAACTAGGCTTTGCTGAGAACTGCAAAATCAGTTGTGTCTGGTGAAACTACTTTAGCTGAGGAAACACTATATATAAAAGAACAAGAGTCTGATGCCTTTTAGTCTGAAGAAAAATATGCTTGAAAAGTAAGCTCATGGACTGTGGAGTGCTTGTGAGTGGCAGGAAACCCATAAGTCCAATCAAATGTGAAAAAAATACACAGCTTTTCTTTTTGTTTTCCTTTTTAACTCATTGCAAATGTTAATTGAAGCTTGACTGAAACTTTCTAGTGAGCATATGTGGGTTAGTCCAGAGGCTGGATCTTGGAAATATTAGGCAAATCCTTTGTCTAGGCGATGTTGGCAGAAGGAAGCTTGTGCACTAGGGAGGGTTCTTGAGTTTTGAATCTATTTTTGTTCAGGTAACATTTTAACTTGGTCTCCTCTCACTGGATTTGGTAACGACTTGCCTTAGAATGGCCTAGAACAGATTAATTTTCAAAAATTACAACATTCAGAAAAACAGCAACTCTCAAGAACAAACACATAGTCTCATACACAAAACACACCTTGGGTTTTATTCATTTCTCATTGACATAAGGTGTAATTTAGTTGTCCAGAATGGAGTCATTCGTGATTTACGTCAGAAACAGGCCTCAAAGGTTATTTTTAACACACACCAAAGACTGACATTTAATTTTTTTGCATTGGTTCCCCAGTGTTGTTGCGTACATCCTCAGTGGCATTATTAAGTAGAGCTTTTCAAACAGATGAAGTATGTTAGTTACTGTGGCTCAATTGTAAGAAAAGAAGAGATGGCTGTTTGCCAGCGAATGGTGTGTAGCTTGTAGAAGCATGTAATTACATAAATCACAAACATATGCAGAAGATGTTTTCTCTTTACATTTAACTGGTGTTGCCTGGAGCTATAGCTGCTTGCAACTCTATTTAATTACCATAATTATTTTAAATGTGTATATCTGGGTAATCTTTGAGCTTTATGAGAATTTTATTCATACCTTATCGGTAACAATCTAAAGGGTCCCATTCTTTCCCCAAAGGGGTTGCAGTAACCAGGTTTCTCTAGATTTCAGGGATAGGGTGGCTGTAATGTTTATGTCTTTATTTTGAATTACAGGTTTTTAAAAAACCCAAGCCTATGAAACTAATCAGATCTTGAAACCTCAGTAGACACTATAATTTCCTGGTAGGAAATTAAGCATTGTACATTGTTTGTGGAAAGAGTACCTGGAGAAGCCCTGATTAGCTTCTTTTACATCTTAATTTGCTGACTGTGTAAATGTTGTTTGGCCAAACAGATTGACAAGTGTCTAGGAAAGGTATTGGCTGTGTTAAAAAGGTTATTTCCTATGGGAAATGTAAAAAAAACCCTGTCTGACCAGCTAGGATTTTCCAGTTAATTTTGTCAAGCAGCCAAACATGTAAAAGTGGGACATGTTCTAAATTCTCTTTTGCACTAGTGTAAACCTGACTCAAATAACTGATGCTGTTGAAGTTTCCCAGAAATGCCACAGGATAACACAAAGTTTTGGTGGTTCTGGTGTCAGTTATATGTTGACTTTGTAAAAGAACATGCCATTGATATTGGTCGAGTTACTTGTGGTTCTGAACAGTAAAAATGAGAAAAGACACGAGTCCCATGACTGGCCATTGTAGACATACCTCAGTTTTTCCCTATCTAATGTAAATTGGTGAGTACAGAATTCCTCCAGTAGAATACATTGGAAGTGGTAAGACCCTTGTGAATAAGAAACCTGATAGCTAAATAAGTTCAAAGGGCCAAGCAGTAGGAACCATAAACAACTGTCACACGTAACTGATGAAGAATACTTAAAAGTACAGATACAGAATCCTTATGCTCTGAAAGACCAGGAAAGGCAGGTTTTGTAAGAAACGGGTGGTATAATTTATTAGTTCAACACTGCCTTTATGAAAGCACATGGGTGTTTTTGACAAATGAGCCCTTCCTATGTTACAAAGGACCAGTTGGTCAAACACCTGAATGCAAAGATAGTGAAGTTGCAAAGCTTTCATGCTTCTGTGTTCCAGTAAAATAAAAAATAGAAATTATTAACAATTTTAGAATTCAGTTCTAGAAACAAGGTAAATATAAATAAATGCCCAATGGAGAATCCGATTGAGCAACACAGTTGCTCATTATTCAGTGGCAGGGAAATAAGATGATCATTTGTACCTTGTCTTTTTTTGGTCACCCACTGTAGTTAACCTGCAAGTGATGCCTCCTTAAAGAGCTTTTGTAAGTCATGAGATGGTTTTTATTTGATTATAATGTGATGTGCCAGCTGTAGATAGTATGTGTAGTTTTGTGACCCAGCTTAGTCTTTCTTCCACCACCCAAGAAACAACATACCCAACACATTATTGTCAGAGATCAGATACTACAATCTCTTGTGGAAAAAAAAAAAAAAAATAATGCAAGCCTCTAGAATGCTAGGGAACAATGCACTTTCCACATCAGAGACTGGTTTGTTTAATAACCACAAATTATTTCAGGTAATTTGACACCAATTTAATTGAGCCCACAAGAATGTCCTCGACAACAGCAACAAAAAGAAGTAACAAAAGAACCACTCCTACTACCAACCCTGTCAGGATGAGCTGAAGGCAGAGTTTTCATTCATTAAATTATGATTAGCCTTGCTAATACCTTGTCTATCAAATCCCCATGCCGTGCTGCAGACACACCAAAAGGAAACATGTATGTGATGTTTTAAAAAGGAAGCTGATGGAAAGTAATACTTTTCCCATGCATTAGAATGACAATAAAATCCCTCAGATGAAGGTGTGCACTAAAACAGTCATTAAAAATGCAGATTATGAACTGCTGAAATTAAAATCCAGCCAAGGCATTGTCATTTAATGTCTTTCATTAAAATGAAAAAACATGAGGACAAACACAATAGTCACTAACTTTGAGGAGCAGTTAATCTGGATTTGTAGTTAATTTCATTCTGTTCTTTTTCATTTCCTGTATTTCTAAACTGCTGTGTGAATAAAAGGCTCCAATGGTTACATCAACCTACCATCTCTGCAGTATCGGCATCTATACAGAGGGTGATATATGCCCTGTCAGTAGATTACAAAGCTCTTTGCTGAATAGCAGAAGAATGTGGGAATGGGAAATCCCCCTAGTTTTGCCTCTGGGAAGAATATATCTTGGTAATTTCAAATAGTGAAACTGAGCACAGACATTTGGAAGATTAATTTTAAACCTGATACTGGAGAGCTGATGTGAAATTCCATTCAGTTCAAGTGTTTTGGATTCTCTCCAGCACAATGGAGAAACTTCCTTCTGGCCATCCTGAAGTGCAATTACCTGCAGCTGACCAAAGGTAGCGCCACAGAAAGTATAGAGCACTTCAGAAAAAAGCCTTTGCATTTCTCCTTTCAATTACATGTTTAATGTGATCAAAATGAGATTTTCCCCTTCCATGGAGCAGAGAGGAGTTGACAAAACAAATTTTGATAGAAAGTCTCTGATTGAATGCAACAAAGAATATCGAGTGAATTGAGTCAGCATAATTTTTCCTTAAATCTGGGCATCATTTTGTTTGTACCTGGTCAATGGTTCCTTAATATAAAATGGAAATATCCAGTTCAGAGTCAGGAGGAGACTGTGGTCTGAATTTCATTTGGATTTCAAAGGCCTTCTTTGTACGGTGATTGAAACTGTTGCATGATTGGTGGGAGGGAGAGGGGAGAAAAAATGGGTTCTGCATGTTAATAATAATTAGATGACATCTGTGAGATGAAACATTACAGCATGAATTACCTAACTTCATTCAACTTTGAAGTCTAGCAGACTGTTACAAAGTTTACAAAACATCTGATCATATGTTAGGAATAGATGATAAATTCCCCATCTTAAAAATATATCCATACAATGAAGGGCTGTAGTGTTTGTGACTTGAAGTGAAATGGGCTGGATGTGATTACAAATTGAACTGTAATGTAATCTGGGCTTTTCCAGTCAAGTTTTCCAGTGAAAGTTGAGGTTGGCTAACGATTTCTTTCCTGTGCACTGCCCTATGGATCCGTTCTGTTTCTCCAGGGCACTTTGGCACGAGACTTGCAGATATTTAAAACCTCTAATTAATGCCAGGTATTTCACTTTGCTTTTATTTTTAAAACATGAAAATAATTGCTAAGCCAAAGAAAAAACAAATATTTTCCATTTGCCATTCATTACAGATGTCAGACAGCCATAAATATAGAAATGGTCAGCTGCAGGTGTAACCTAGTTCTGTTGTGTAATGCACTCTCTGTTCCTATAACATTACTAAAAATGGTCTGTCTGGCTAATAAATAGCACTACCATTACATAGTAAAAGGTGAAAATTAACATGAATGTTGCTGGTGAGTTAGCTGTATTAACAAGCCAATCATGTAGTATTAGCAGTTATAATGGGGAACAACGTAAACTTTTAAGAGCTTCTGCAAAAGCTTTCAGTCCTTTCAATGTTGGGCATTTAAAATCAGTACTGTCCAGTAACTTTATTTCTTTAAATTTAGGAGGAAAAAAGGAGTATGAAATTTTGAAGTCAAGCCACTGATACCTTCCCCTTAAAAATAAAATAAAATTGCACTCTAAACTGCATATATATCCTAATGGTCTCAGATGCTCTGCTGGTAAAGCTCTTTTGCCTCCATCAAAGGCTCTGGCCCATGAATGATAGCTTTTGATAGCTAACTGATAGAGAACTGATAACCCCTCAGTGATAGCAAAACCTTTCCCACACCCAGAGCAAGAAGAGAGTGCAATCTAAAGTGGCAGTGAGTAAAGGAAGACAATAAGCAAACAGAAACCTAATTGATTTATTCAACACAGCTATGTCTGACCAGTAGCCCATCTGGCCCCATGTCCTCAGCTGATGTTGCATGGCACTTTGGGAAAAATTTAGGACCAGACCATATAACCTATATTTTCTTCATGGAGTTTCCTTCCAGATTGTGTCAGTATTTGAGTGAGCTCCTGAACTAGATTTATCTTGACCATTACAGGTAATAACCAGCAACAGATCTGTCATCTCCAAAAGGTCTAATCCTCTGAATCCACTTGGTCTCTACATCATCCAGCATCTGTAAGTACCAGCATGATGAGAGTCATGGCCTTTGCCAAGAAGGTTCTTTGGGTCCTGTTTGTATGTCCTCAAATAATTACTCTTGTGTGTAGTCCTACAACAGCTTCCTCTCTATCCTGCACATCTGGGAAAAAAACCCACATGCACTCTGGACCAAGCTGATAAGTAGGAAGATGGGAATCTCTCTGATGAGTAACATATTTTGTGGGTTGTTTATATTTGAGTCAAATGAACTAATTCCCCCTCTCTGTCTTCCTCCTATTCTTTTAATTTTACTTTTGGCTGCAGAAAAATCACTAAAGAAAAATGTACCCTGGAAGACAGACTGTTATGCTTGGCGATGCTTTACTATGTTGCTGTGTCTTAACATCATATTTGATCTGAACTTACTTTGAGGAGATAAGTAGATTACAAGAAATTTAATTGGAAATATTTCTATTTCATGTATTGGTTGGTAACACGGATCAGAAGGTAAAAAAAAAATAAATCAAAAGACAAATGCCTATCAACCAGAAAAGCAAGTCTGCTCTCAAATATAGTGCTACGAGTTCCTGTGGAAAACTTTGCAATGATATGACATTCCTAACCTGACTAAACAGGAGCACACTGAAGAGCTGATAGTAATTCTCTTCAGAAATTATATCAGTGAAAATTTTCTATTTCTCAAAGTCAAGTGCCTATGAATTTGTGCCTATATCTATGTTTTTAATTGCAGTAGATTATCAAGTACCACAGTTGGTGTTGTAGTGAAAGAATGAAGGAATTGAATTATTACATACTTGTAAACTAATGTTAAAGTCTAATCTCAGTCAAGTTAATGTCAAAGCTGGGAGTTCACGGGCAGCTGAATAAACCCTGAAGACATCCTGTCATCACTTGCACTTGTGATCAACAAGCGAAGAGGCAAGTTAAAAAGTTCTTGTCTACAGTCTCTCTGCAGCTTTAAAACCTCCTGGTTTGGCCGGGAGCACTGCTGCCCAAGACCTTTTGACTGTTTGCAACCAAGGGGCCAGAAGATATAGATGCAGGTCAGGAACAGGGACCCAGCAAATTAGTCTGTCTTCTTCCCCCACCCACATATTCACCTGGGATCTAGTTCTTATAGGCTTTATAAAAGTGTAAAAGGCATCAGCGTTTTTTTTCATGCTGAGCACAGGCAACGCAATACCTGCTAAGGCAGGTAATGTAACACAGCTGAATTTGCTGTCTGCAGGTTTAACAGTTGGTTTGGGAAATGGCTGTGATTTTACAAGCTGGCTCTACTAAACAAGACAAGACTGCCCTTGGTGGTCGCTGCGCTGAGTAGCATTTTAAAGCTGTTGAATTTCCATACTTAATATTATCATGCTCCTCCACGAAACCCTGGTGATACCCTCCACAAGGGAGGTATCACTCCATAAAGAAAGGACAAGTGCCACAAGGATGCAGGATTGGGAATGCCCCACAGAGTCAGGGTCCCATAGGAAGTGAAGCTTCTTGTATTACCTTCTCTGATACCCAAGTTGAACTAGCAGTCCTTCAAGAAAGCAGACTGGGGAGGAAATGCAAGTCACTTCTGCAGTGCTAATGATACCCTAAGTTTAAACATTTGATGATTACCTATCCCAGCTCGAAACACGAGTGTCTGTGAAATGCTATTGAAAAGAGTGATACAGCCAAAATATCTTTTTCTTTTTTCCTTTTTTCTTTCTTCTTTCTTCTTTCTTCTTTCTTCTTTCTTCTTTCTTCTTTCTTCTTTCTTCTTTCTTCTTTCTTCTTTCTTCTTTCTTCTTTCTTCTTTCTTCTTTCTTCTTTCTTCTTTCTTCTTTCTTCTTTCTTCTTTCTTCTTTCTTCTTTCTTCTTTCTTCTTTCTTCTTTCTTCTTTCTTCTTTCTTCTTTCTTCTTTCTTCTTTCTTCTTTCTTCTTTCTTCTTTCTTCTTTCTTCTTTCTTCTTTCTTCTTTCTTCTTTCTTCTTTCTTCTTTCTTCTTTCTTCTTTCTTCTTTCTTCTTTCTTCTTTCTTCTTTCTTCTTTCTTCTTTCTTCTTTCTTCTTTCTTCTTTCTTCTTTCTTCTTTCTTCTTTCTTCTTTCTTCTTTCTTCTTTCTTCTTTCTTCTTTCTTCTTTCTTCTTTCTTCTTTCTTCTTTCTTCTTTCTTCTTTCTTCTTTCTTCTTTCTTCTTTCTTCTTTCTTCTTTCTTCTTTCTTCTTTCTTCTTTCTTCTTTCTTCTTTCTTCTTTCTTCTTTCTTCTTTCTTCTTTCTTCTTTCTTCTTTCTTCTTTCTTCTTTCTTCTTTCTTCTTTCTTCTTTCTTCTTTCTTCTTTCTTCTTTCTTCTTTCTTCTTTCTTCTTTCTTCTTTCTTCTTTCTTCTTTCTTCTTTCTTCTTTCTTCTTTCTTCTTTCTTCTTTCTTCTTTCTTCTTTCTTCTTTCTTCTTTCTTCTTTCTTCTTTCTTCTTTCTTCTTTCTTCTTTCTTCTTTCTTCTTTCTTCTTTCTTCTTTTTTCTTTTGAAAGAGGGGGAAAGCAAGTGTATCAAAGATGCTAGTGATTCTACAGCTTTTCTTGTGTTCTGGAATTTGTAGCAGTCACAGAAGCAATTTACTGTTCTATTTAGGAAGGAGAATGGCTATAAATCATCACTACCTTAGTTCATAATTCGTACATAGTGTATATAAGAGTTATCACTGTCCTAAACAAACTTCCCATCTAGATAACAGCATTCCACAAACGGTGCTTAAAATTCAGTCTTCGGTTATAATTGGAATGGCAGGAAACATCCCAGAAAAAAACACCATTGTTGTATCTCTATGGTTCAAAAGGTATTTTTAGGATCCTTTAAGAAATATATGTTGACTGTCTGAAAACTTAGAAGTGGAAATAAACACAAGATTGCTGTTATGTTAGACATTTTTGCTAAAACCTGTGTTAGACAATATCTATGTGAGTAGTGAGGCAACCCAGTATTTTTCATCGATGTGTCATCTCCACATTCTTCATCTTTCCACTGG
Organism: Heliornis fulica; assembly: GCA_013399135.1. Taxonomy (NCBI): domain Eukaryota; kingdom Metazoa; phylum Chordata; class Aves; order Gruiformes; family Heliornithidae; genus Heliornis; species Heliornis fulica. Next base: position 889,906 of record VXBZ01008231.1, read on the forward strand.
TTTTTGACTGTCTTCTTTTTTTTTTTCTTTTCCATAAAAAGAACAGTTTAATTTTGTCTGCCAGAGAGAGGGAGGGAAGAAGTTGAGCAAGTACTATTTTCTAAAACGCATTAATGAAAACAGAAAGCGAAAACAGGAAAGTGGGCAAGAGATAGAGCTGTATAAAAAGCCAGAGAAGAACTATAAAGGAGTGAGAGAAAGGGTAAATGAGTAAAGAAAGCATGGTGAAAGAGAGCTGATTGGCAGCTAAATTGAAGTTACAATAAAAGATTATGAGGAAGGGTCAAAAAACCCCAAAGAAACAAAGAGAAAGACATGGAATAATAGTTATAGACATTAGTGAAAGAGAAAATAAAAAGGATATAAAGTCAAATAAAAACAGTAGATGAAAGGAGATCTAAAGGCAGGAAATGTGGGAAAGAAACAAGAGATAGTGGTACTTAATTAACACATGTTGGTACCAGTTAGGCCTGTAGGATGGAGATAGAGGGGCAATGTCTTGCACCTGTAGTATTTACCCTTATGGCATATGTCATAGAACAAATTACCAGAGGGGGTTGTCAAGCCTTATGCTGCTTTGTATGGCTGCAGAGGGTTATAAACGATCCTAATATTAGATGCTATGGGCTTTGCAGGAGACCCATCTCTGCAGTGACAAGGGCTGCCTCAGTCTGATGCAAGCAGCCGCTGTAACACAGGCTCTTTCCCTTCTATTTTTGAGCTTGTATTTCCATGTAAGAAGTCTTGCATTGGTGTGGTCATTGCTTCCACGTATTTTCTGTGGGCAGTTTTAATAAGTAACGTTTTAAAATGTGAGTTGCAAACTCTTCAGTGAATGTGAGCTGGTGAGCAAATTGCACACTGGAGCGAAGGACGTGACGATTAGGCTCTTGACCAGGAATGATGACAGATGGTGGGGTCCACTAGTGGCTGGCTATTCTGGCATAGCTGGAGACCCCACAGAGCCATCAGAAGGGCTGATAGACCCGATTTGCTGAGCATTATGACAACTTCCAAGTAGCAATAGCCTGGAGAAGGTTTTTATCGGTCTAAATAATTAATTCATTCATCTTTTGTCAACTGATGAGTTTGAAACTCTTTACCAATTCTTTTTTTTCCTTCTTTCAAGAGGGCTCAGAGGACTTGAGCATGTGGGGGACTGGTTCCAGGCTGTGGGAGCCAGCACAAGCATCTATAGCAGGGCCACAAAGCTCAGCCCTTGTAACAGAATCACAGAATTGATGGGGTTGGAAGGGACCTCCAGAGATGACCAAGTCCAACTCCCCTGCCCAAACCAGCTCCCTGGAGGAGGTCGCACAGGTAGGCATCCAGACAGGTCTTGAATATCTACAGAGAAGAAGGCTAATGGTAACAGTAGGTGAAGTCTCCTGATCGGTAGAAGGGAAATCCATTGGAGACTGAAACCTTTTCTTCCTTCAGCCAAGAGGAAGTCTCCATCCACAGCATCTGGAATGTTTCTAATGTGTAACCCAAACATAATAAAGGTGTGAAGGCTAAAATTGGGAAACACCTAGCACAGCTCCAACAGCCAAAGCAAACAGAAAATAGCTCAGTAGTTATGGCTTCAAATAGCTTGTTCCTCAGTCCTTTTCATATTCCACTGGCATCCTTACAGACACTGGCCCATGTACATAGCAAACCCCCAATGGGTATTAAAACTAACATAGAAAAGAAAAACAAAAGCCTTATGGAACAGAGGCAGATGCCTGGCCCTCGATTCTGTACTACCTTATCATATTTTGGTTTTGTTGCTTTTTTCTAAGTTAGTTTGATTGAGAGGGGGAGTTGTTTTTTGTTTCACCCTTTCTTATTCTTTTGCCTACCTTTTCCAAACTACAACACCCACCCCCCACC
>VXBZ01008231.1:891812-971015 GCA_013399135.1 Heliornis fulica
TATGGATCATCAGTTTTGGTTTATTCTATAGACCAGGGAGAGAAGGTGTTTGTTTTTAGTTTCTCATTTTAATGTTAGAAGAGAAAGAAAACAGAATTTATATGGGGAATGATGTGATTTTCCCAGCAGCATAGTTGTCAGGGAGAGAATTAGACTGCTGCTTGATTAAATATCTCAAATCTACTGTGATCCATTATTTTCTAAGTTAATCTTGACAACAAATGGACTTCTGTCAGCATTTCTATCCATCGTCTCTTTACTACATTTACATCTAGGAAAAAAATATGAAGAAACAAGAAGTTGATAAGGCTGTTACCTTGATCCAGAACCGTAGAAAGATGCTTCTGCATTTGTCTATTCACCCAATTAAAAAAAATGAAGATCTACTTGGCAACTATGTGCAAACCACATAAAATCCATGTGTTGGCTGTTGCAGAGAAGACTGAGAGTGTGACATCAGTCCATTATCTTCTATCCCTATGTTTTCATGTGTGCGGATGCATGTATGGACATATCTTGCTGCTCATATATATTAGAGCACCTGGCTACAGTGCTGTCTAAAAATGATTCCTCAAATATAGTTCAGGTACTGGGTACCTCATTTTTTGCATTCCCTACTTAACTCAAAATTCAAACATCCCTGAACAAACAAACATGTGAGAAGTCATAAAATCACAGAATCATGGACTGGTTTGGGTTGGAAAGAAGACCATGGGTTGGAAAGAAGACCTCAAAGACCATGATGTTCCATGCCACCTGCCACAGGCAGGGACACCCTTCACTAGCCCAGGTTGCCCAAAGCCCCATCCAACCTGGCCCTGAACACTGCCAGAGAGGGGGCAGCCACAGCTTCTCTGGGCAGCCTGTGCCAGGGCCTCATCACCCTCACAGGGAAGAATTTCCTCCTAATATCTCATCTAAATCTCCCCTCCTTCAGCTTAAAGCCATCACCCCTTATCCTCTCACTCCATGCCCTTGTAAACTGCCCCTCTCCAGCTTTCTTTTAAGTCAGCAAATTGATCTCATTAAATTTATTTCACTAATGAAAATGGCACCCAGATTACATTTGGACACAGGTTTGGAGGTAGAAAGTTTTCTTTAGCTTGATTTTACTTGGCTAAACTGAAAGTAATCATGCAGATTCCCTCAACTTTGAATTCTATATGAAACTGTAAAAATCATGCTTTGCCTTAAAAGATTCTTCTTCTCCCTCTGAAACGTCTTTTTTGATACTTACTGGCATGTCAAACCAGCATATACTGAGCTGTGGAGGTCTGATCCAGAAAAGCACTCGTGTAAATGTTTGATTTCGAACCCTGTTGAGGGCCAGTTCCTGAAAGCATAAAGCTAATCACACATTCAACTACTTTATTGGATCAAGACCAGGACACGAGGTCTCGGAGATGGATGTGGCCGTGCTGTGCTGACAAACATCCGCACCTGGCGATGAGGCCAGCTTTGCTTACAGGCTGTGTGCTCTGCTCGGCTATTTTAGGACAGGTTAGGGACCGGTACTGGTTGGGGGGAGGTATTATGTGAAAAAAGGTCAGAAGTTTGCCTGCTTGCTCAAACCAGCAAAATCTGTTTTTAATCCATGAAAACACACCAAAACACCCTTCTTGGAGAAAAAGGCATGCTGTATTTTTCCTGACCGCTGTTTTACCCGGTGGCAAGTTTCTCATTCAAAATTATATCCACGGGTTTGTTTATGGGACTTTACAGAAGGATTTGCACGGGTTAGCAAGGGGAGGAAATACTGCCATATGCGGAAACACAGACCCCATTAAAGCACATGAGGCTCTGGTGGTTCCCCTCCCCAGCTGCCACTAAGTTTATTTGTAGGCTGCTGCCTGGAAAAGTGGCTGTGGCCCATCTGCACCCCGTATGTGGGAATTCACTTCCAACATAGCCGCAGGAGTGTGGGTCCAGCAGACCCTTAACTAACCTCCTCTCAGATCCCCCTCCACGCTGACCTAATTGGAGCCAGATCAGATGCCAACGAGGGCTGAACTGTCACGGGCAGGAGCTCGGCTGCGCTGCTGATTCTCTGAGTTCCCTCCTTCCCTGGCACAACCATTGGGGTTAAACAGCAAACCTTGTGTGGGTTCCTCTGCGTGGGGCGAGCTTCACCCTTACACCAGACTGAGCCTCGAGGCTGGATGGTGGGGCAGGAGTGGGAGATCAAAGAGGGAAATGTTGCATTGCTGCACCACATCTTCTGGGGCTGAGCCTTTTCCCTTTTCAGCTGCAGAGTTCCCGCTTTCTGTGAGATAACATGAGCGTCCGGGAGGAAAGATCAAAGGGCAATTCTGAAACAGAGGCAGGGGAAGGAGATAGTATTGCCTAAATTAAACCTTGTTACTGTATTATCTTTTGTGCACTGTTTTTGGATCTGCCTGGAAGATGTTGGTAAGGGCTGCCCTAGAGTGGGGAGGGCAAAGGCATCTTCCATTTTAAACCTTTGCTAAAGGGAAAAGGGCAAGTTTAGGAGGGCGGTAAAAAGGAAAGATGAATATGAGAAAATTTAATGGCAAATGCAAAAGGATTTGTGAAGGTGTTTGCCCTGAGAAGACAGGCACTAAGGTTTTGAGGGTCCTTTGATGTTATGTGGAAATAAGAATAAACATTAAAAAAGGCAATAGCTCTGTGGTTTCAGTGAAGAATTAATTATCGAAGGACAACGCTTTAAAACAAATGACTGTATAAAAAGTGTGTGCAGGGCAAGGTCAGCAGGCAAACTAACTCTACTTTCAAAAGTTCTTAGACTTTTTAGCTTTATAAATGCCCACTTTCATGTGTGTCTGTCTGTGGCTCAGCTGAGTATCTGGCCCCCAAGCCCATCTCTGTCCAAAAGGAGAAGTCACATTTGAAGTAAGCAGTGACCTCTGGATCAAAAATAAGTCACATGCTCAAGAAGATGGAACTATGGTCACACTTTATGGATTTAAACTTCAGAGGGTTTTTTGCTAATGTTTACTTCCTTAAGGTATCAGGGTGGGTTATTTTGGTGTTTTGGGTTTTTTTTTTTTTTAAGAGGGAGATTTCTTTGTTCTTTTCACATCAATTTTTTTCTCAAGAAAAATTCATTTTTGTCCTTAATTTTTTTTTTAAATATATCATGTGTAAGCATGTTAAATTTGGCAAAAGTTTTTTGCTGTCCTTAAATTAACACAGAGGTGCTGAGGGTCCAGTTCAAGGCTGTGGGAACTGCTGCTGTGGCTCCATGTTCTGCATGTTACCCGTGGCACTTTCCCAGGATGAATAAGCCCCTCTTACACTATTTTCTCAGTGGAGAGACCTCTACGAGCATTCATTTAAAACTCCCAAATCCCAATAGTTGGATGTAGTAACTGATGGGGATACTGGATGCTGGTTTAGGTGGTTTGAGACCTTGTAAAGTTGCAGGGCTTTCTGACATGCCAGTGATGCTTGTTGGGAATGCCTCTCATTCCTCCTCTCCTACCTGCAGCTTGATGGCTTCCTTACCACACTCAGCAACTCAGCTTGGCTTCACCAGATGTCCTCACCACCTTAAAGGAAAAATGCTGAGTATTTATTAAGGACTTGACATCATAACATGACTCTTATTTCTCAAGAATAGATGAAAAGGGAATGGTTTACCTCAGTGTCCCAGAGTTATGCCTATAAATAACCACCTACATGTTGCCTTTGCAAACAGGGTTTAGTCCTCCTCTACTCTTCAGAGGGAAAACCCTTATTCATTCTGGTGTTAGCCACTACCTTATTTATTTCTTTTCCATGGCTATTAGTACTGAATCAAACTTTTTGTTTCTGAGGTTGAGTGAGAGGAAAGATGGTTTTACTATTGGCTCTAATTGCATATTTTCCCTTAAGCCACTGACACAAAGATGGATTTGCTCAAGGGTCACCAGAGAAGTGGTTGAGAGCACCTAAAGGTTTTAATTAGCATTTGATTCACATTCATGTTCAAGATGTCAGATGGTTCTCTTATCAGAACAAGTAAAGCCTTCAAATATTAAATTGAAATGCTTTCTTGTCGTATTTACAAAAATTATTGGTCAGGGCAAAAATTCCAAGGAGGCTGACCTCTTCTTGTATTTTTACCACTTCCGTGTTACATTTAAGAACTAAAAGCAAAAGAAAAGAAATGTTTAAATATTTTGGATTTTAATTCTAATTGGTCTAAACTAAGTAATTTATCTTTCTATTTGCTAGAAAGAAAGTGTTACTGAGGTCTACCACTAACAACCAACTATCTTGTGTGACAGCTACACGGTTGTGTTCCTAGGATTCTGCCTCAAATATTTAAGCCTATGCATTTTTGGTAGTGATGATGGAGTTAAAATGCCTGCTTTGCCTCTGCTACATATGTCTTGGAGCCGGATTGTTTTTATGAAGTCTGTGGAAACTTGTTGCCATGTTAAATGCCCAGCTTTCATTAAATCCACACCTGAAGGGTAAGTAAATGAATCCTGAATTTTGCACTTGAAGGTATGGGGGTTTTTCATGGATTTATGCTAACTAGAGTCTGGATTTAAGGAGACATTGTGATAACCTTAACCGCACTGTGGCTAGACTAAACCTCAAAGATCTTGTTCCTAGGAGCACTGCTCTTTGAAGTGGCACCGCTGACAGGTTTAGCTACTGTAGGTATTTATGAGGTACAAAATGATAAAATAAATAGGCATAAAATGTGATTTTAACCAGAATATAAGCATCACTGAACTGGATTATATTCTTGCATTCCAAGCATTTTTTTCTCTGTTTGACTTTTCTTTCAGCTCTTTTTATTTTTCTCCCTTTTTTTCTTTCTCTCTGTGAACCTGTCCTGAAGAAACACAGACACAGCGTTTGCCCACTACAATAAGAAAACCCTAAAATATCAGATATATGTGTATACTATGAATTAAACTTGCAGCTCTTTTTACTAATCAGAGTAGTGGGAGGAGTATCTTTGCATTTTCCACATTGTTTCCACTGTGCTGCTTTGTTGGTGATTTAGTAATGATCCACATGATTTATTACTGTCACTTTATTAGGTTATGTGCAAATCGGTGACAAAGCACTATGTGGATCATGCCTTGTTAGTCATAAAAGCATTCAAGAAACCATGAAAATCAGTTAAGCTTGAACTTATTGAACGACAGAGCATAGTGCTGTCTATTGATCAGCAGCCTTTAGATATGTAATGAATAGTAGTACTCGGAACAATGTCAGGTAGTGTTTTCCTTTGAATCTGATAAATTGTGCTCTTTTGTGTTAGTGGTTTGAGATGTGACATAAAACAGTCTTGTATCGGTATTCTTTCAGCTCAAGTACTGTGGTGAACTTACATGGCAAACACAGATAAATACTGTTAGAAAACCTGGTATTTTCTCTTCCAGCAGAGTTTTAGCCATTGAGTTAACATTAATCCAACTTTCATATATGGCAGAAAATTGAGGGCCTGCAACTCATTTGCAGAGTATATTTATAGTTTATGTGCATGATATATACAGATCTTCTCCCATATATGAGTAACATTTACAGAGTTGGACTGTAGCTATCTAATGTCTTTATTAATACAGAAGTTATTCTGCATTTCTCATTAATCTTACAAACTGTTTGCCTGTTTAAGTCCTCCATTGTTGACTTGAAGAGTACTTCGTTTCTATTTACAATACCTGAACCCTATATCTTCTTATTTCTAGTTTGTAAAAACATTTACACAAAAACAGAGCAGGGTTGTAGGTTAAAAGTTATTGCTTTAAACTGGATAAAGTTGAAGGCAGAGATTTCGGTGCAGCAGACCCCAAGTCTTGCAACTGTGTCCTTACCTGAAGGATATCCCCATTAATACTAACAGTCAGATGCTTCAGAGCAGCAGGTGTTTGCTGGGAAGTTCTTCCATGTTGAAGAGCCCCTCTCTACTCCCTGCCGCCCCTGCCCCTTGAATGAAAAATCAGATATTCAGAAGAATGAGCCCAGTAGCCTCCCTCATTAGCAGGATTGGGATAATTAACATGTCCAGCAGCTTCTTTTTCTGGATGTTAGTTTTCTAGTGCTCTCTTCAGTGTTTGCTCAGGTTATCTACGTTTGAATTAATTCCTCTCAAATGAGGCCAATTTAGGCAATAGTAGCCATAACCTCTGGGGACTGGCTTGGCAGTACAAAAGAACAGCAACATTAGTCTGAACACCAGCAGTCCCCCAGCATGTCAAATAAGTAAAAGGTTCTGTTTAACTGAAATATAAGATTTTTTCTTTTGGCTGTGCTCGCAGTTACAGGCAAAATCCAGTCACACTTAAATCTAACACTGAGAGCAGTGTGTAGTAAAATTGTTGACCTGGTGTTTTCTGCCTCTCAAACACAAGTATTCAGTCACTTACTCCTCCTAAGGACAACGCTATTACAAAGGCTGAGAGATGAATTTTAAAAAACATGGATATAAGAAACAATGCCATAGTAAGAGGTTTTCTTAGAGTCAAAAGGCTTGGGGACAGGGGAAATTAAGCACTTATAAGCCTTTACTTGAAGCTACTATTTTTCAGACTCTCTGAAGCATCTGTTTTGTGACTGACTTTGGACACCCCAGTTATATCAGTCCTTTCAGCAAGAAATCTCAGTATATTAGCCACTAGTGAAAATTTCAGCGCACAAATGAAAACTCTTTGCTAAGGTGGATGAAGTGTGCCTTATCTGTTGGTTTAGCTACTGATTTCAGGACAGAAGGCCTGCAATTAGTATTTTGATCCTTTTGGTCTTTTCAGTTACTTCTGTATGAGCTAATAGAATTACTTTTAATCTTAATCTGATTCAAAAGCTCTTTTGGCAACACTATAACACAGTGACCACCTCAACAGTAAATGAAAACATAGCTTAAAAGAGTCAAAGCTTAGTAGCATCTGCAGTACATAAAGGAAGGTTTTGGAGCTCTAAAAACATGGTCCAAGTGTCCAGCATCCTTGCAGAATGTCTTTTACTGCAGTCTGGTTTTGCTCTGGTCTTTTTCGGAGTTGGCTTAAAGGGCAAGTAGTCTGTGATGAACACATATATTGACCCAACAGAATGGATATAGGAGGGGAAAGTGATAACCACATCAAATCACTGTTTTCTATGTAAATTTTTACATAAAATGAGTCTGGGTTAGTGTCTAGCTCATTTAATAAATGTTTCTTATTTTATGAAGGCAGCTATGATTAAGTTATAGAATTACAGAAGTCTGGCTGAAATTAAAATTTCTAGCTCCGAAGTATTTTGAGGTTTAAGCAAATTATTTTTTGTGACTGTGTAGCAATCCTGATAAAAGCCTTTCTCTGTAGTTTAGGTTTGGGTGGCAAGGTTTGGGGGGAGGGGGACTGAGGGAGGAGGCGGTGCAGCAGGGGTGGCTTCTGCAAAAATATTCTGCCCGTTGTCATTATCGCAAAGCAAGCCAAATCAGAGTCTCTGCACTTTGAATTTCTTCCCATTGCTTGAATGTAGTCAATTTCATTTTCCAGTGGACAATACAGAAATGTTTTCAGTACCCAGAACATCAAAGAATGACACTACACGCGTGCACACCCACCCCCACCCCTTTTTCATATGAAAGATTCATAGTATAACCTGTCATATGAAACAAACAAACTGGGCTGAAAGGCACTTCAACCCACAAGGTCTTCCATTAGTTTGCTTGTGGACATCAAAGTACTGTCCAATTTTCTTTCTGCCTATAACTCTGATCATATATCCCTACCTACCCATAACTTCATCTCAGTGAGAATTTCAGTGAAACCTTATGTGTATAAACCCTCTCATTTATATGTAGCATATTGTTCTATCTATTTAAAGACTCCTTTCTCCCATTTAAAGTTCATCCATGCTGTCCAGAGACAGTGAAGGGCAATAACAAGGATGGATGCTATTCTGTCCCTATTGAGTAAAACCTTACTTGTGACCTCTCTTGAAGGAAATAATACCAAATGAAATGGGGGGGGGGGGGGTAAAGAAAAAGACAAAGCATTTTACTTCTCTATTTCCCTGTTAAATTGCATCTTTTCATGTTCTCCCGAGGCTTCAACACCCCACATTTAAAGGTATTTATCTAGTGGTGTGCCTGTCATTACCTGCTCTGTGTGACTTAGGAGTTGTAGTAAAACTGAAACTGAAAAGGCTTCATAAATGTGAGGCAGGGCTGCACATTGTTGGTACCAGTCTAATACTAGGTAATAGCAGTAATGATAAGAGAGATGACTGATTTGAACACAGCTCTAAGCCCTGCATAGTATGGACAGTAAAAGCTTCTATGTAGCAGTTTGTGTAGTTGTTAGATCAGTACTAGTCTGCTAAATTTACTATTTTTCTCAGTGAAAAATAATACATATGAATGCGTAGTTTAAAAAGATTTATCTCTCTGTGCTCTGCAGGATGTGGCATAACTGTAGTTATGCAAATAGCAAATAGCTGTGTTTGGTGTGTACTGAATGACCATTTATTTAAGTGAAATACCACAAAAACGGGAAGAGTTCTTCCCGAGAGCCAGAATGATGTAGTTCAGATTTTGTAGTACGTATCTTTTCTTAGTTCTTGATTTGGGGACTAATTAAAACCTGGTGATTGGTGCCTGACAGCCCTACCCTAAGGTTAACCAAAACAAGGCTCTCCTAAACTCTGTCCCCCTGTCCCTATTGCTCCTTGTGCCTCCCGCATATGGCATTTTATTCAGGGCTCTTTCTTGGGGACGAACTACAGTGAAGACGTGAAGATGGGTTATGGGAATGGTCTCAGCAGGTTGTCAGGCCATGATCATTATTATTATAATATTAAAGAATAAAAAATAACAATAATATGTATTTTATATTGTTGTTAGATTGAAATAACATTGCAAAGTGAAAGTAGAATCTTGATCCTAACCACCTCCTCCACAGGACTAGACTAGAGAGGGCATTTACCATTGTTGCAGTGAAAATCTCTCAGCACCAACTCAATTTGGATAAGAAAAGAGGGTAAAAGCATGAATAGCGTTGATTTCCTTAAGCACTTTAGCACGCTGCTGATCACAGAAGTTTTTTAAAAAAAAAAAAAAAAGAGAAAGCTAACCAATATTGAAGTAGGTAACAAACCCGCCTTTGTGAAAAGGGATTTTCTTTGTATAGGACTAAGAAATAACTCCATCCATAAAACATTTACAAGAGACATGAGACTGTAAAAGATCTCCTGAATGTTTGAATGCAGACTTTGCTATTATATGAATACTCTAGTAAAAAATATGTTAATAATGCAATTTGTATATACTCTGCACGAACTCATGAAATTTCATTTTAGGATTAACGTCATTCTTATTCTGCTCTGGTCCAGGTTCCTGCTTCACTGAAGGCTAGACACAATCATATGATTAAATGCTTTTGTCACACCTATAATTTTAAATGTATTTTTATGTGTTTTTTAGTACAGGAAAGACTCAAACACAGTGTAATCATGATACAAATTAACTATTATGTCCATTAGAGAAGACATTTATATTGTTGACATTGGAAAGGAGGACGCAATCTTCAGACATCAATGGCAATATTTTAGGTAAAAGTTTTATTGAAAAGTAGAACTAGGATTGAGCTTTGTTTTGTTGATTTTTTTATTTTTTAAATTCTTGTCCAAATAGAAAGTTCCAAAAAGAAGTCCAACTGAGTGGTATAAATTATTTTATAGAAGAACTGTAGGTTATATACTACAAAACAAATAAATGAAACTAACCAGAAAGCCCTGGGATTAAGCAGATGAGAAGCCTGTTCCAGATGGAAAAGAACTCAAGAGCCAGAGCTGCCCAGCGTCGAGAATGTTCTATCAAAATTAGGTTATATTAGTGTAGTCTTGAAAAGGAGGTTTGGAAAAGAGGCAGAGTTAAGACAGCGGTTAAACTGTGTTTGACAAGCTAAATGGAATACATTTCCTAGCTCCAAATGGCTGCACAGTGCTCCTCTAATGGGTGTTTTGCTCAAAGCCTAATGAGAAGGGAAGAGGAAAAATTATTTCATTTGTCCAGACTATAATCAATCACTTCCAAGAAAAGAAGTCTTTCATGATTTTCCAGCAGCCATAGGAGTTGTTAAATGTATTAGTTGTACAGATTGCCTTATAAAGCAAAAAAAAAAAAAAATTGAAAAGTTATTAGAGAAACAAGTAAAATGCACAAAATTAATCTGTAAATTTTTAACTACTCTTAGTCATTCTGCGGACTTTGTGCCTTGATACATGCTTTTATTCTTAATTGTCTCTAAATTGCCAATAGCTGTAAAAGCATGAAAGCAATGGAAAGGATGGAGAAGTCTCAAAAGAAAAGGGATTTTTTTTTGTCTGGCAACATGTCCAGCCCAAAAGCCATAAAGGCCTTTCCTGAAACTTAAGGATTGCAAAAGTTTACGGAGTTTTGCCAGATTACTTGCTTCAGATGGAAATTCCCTAACGGTACTGGTGGTTTCTGGACAGTGATATAAATGATTACACGAGGTGATGGTAGGCAAGTGATTTAAAAGTACTCTGCACAGCTACAATATCCAAGAATTTCTGAGTGCCTGAATCTTTATTATCTTCTCTAGTCACAAGAGTATTATCGTTCCTGAATTTAAACAACAGGAAAACTGAATTGCAGATAATTCAGCCTTGTTCAAATTGAACTTAGCACCATGACTCCTGGGGAGGATCTCTGCTGGATAGGATGCAATACCAAGCCTGGGATAGTCAGGATTTGATTTTTCTTTTTAAGTGGTTATAGCCATTCAAAGGGTAGAGCAGTTATCCTTTATTTTTCTGTATGTGCTGCATGCTTCAAATGCCACTTTACTCAGGGAGCACAGGAACAGATTCAGTGCTTCTACCTTTCCTAGACTTTCCAAAGGCTTGAGGTGTGGGGGAGCTAATGAGTCCAAATTAATCTCCCTAAGTCAAAAAGAAGAAAAAAAAAAAAAGTGTCTGTGAATCAAGTAAAGGGAGGAAGTTAGTGGGTGTGCTAATTATTAGCATCCAGGAGTCCTTTCAAATCCAGGAATTTCCTACAGGCTATATTGTGCCTAATGCAAACCCGGTATTTTGCAGACTCCTTGGAAGGCCCCCTGCACAGAGTAACATCAGGTAAAGTTGTAACGGAAGCCTCGATGGATGGGGAGACTCAGCTGTGGTCCTGAACAAGCCTACAGCTTGCTCCCCTGCTTGGCAGATGTCTCTGTGGCATGGCTCTCCTTTCACTGGCACCTCAGTCGGTCTGCTGTCTTCGGAAAGGATGGGTTCGTTAACACAGTAAGTCAGTTCGGAAGCAGAGAGCTTTAATGCGTAGGTTTAGGTATTATGTGACTGTTTGTCAGTTTTATGGACATTACCCTTCAGTTTTAACTGAGCTTTTTAATTTCGCCTAAAAAAAAAAAGCCAAGCAAATTCTTCCAACCCCATTTAATTCCTGCCTCTGTGTGCAGCTTCACTTTATGTTTCTTATAACAAAAAGGCTTTTAAAGTTGATAAATGGCTGCAAAGATTTTGCTTTTACTTTGTTGCTTTTCTGTTTATTTAACCAAGAGCAGTTCTTCTAGTCCTGACCTCAGCCTTGTCAAATAGACTGTGTTTGTCAAACTGCTCATGCTCCCATTAACTCCGAGCTGTTTCAATTGTCACGTTTGATGAATGGCTCAAATACTGCTAACATCATTAAAAGCAGGGATACTGAGGGAAGTATTATGTTATGCTGAGTCCAAATACACACCATAAATAGGAAAATTCCAGGCAAAGAAAAAATCTTTTATTGTATAAAGGAAATTGCAAGTGGTTTAAAACTAATCTCTCTTAATGCCATCTTTCATATGTGCAGGAGACAAGAAAAAGCCCCTCAGGTTTCATGGTTGGTATTATCTCTTTATGGTTAAAGAACATTAGTAGCTTTATAACCTTATTTATACAGAGTTTGTGTGAGTGTTTGAGTCTGTGTGAGGGAACAGGCCTGCTTAGTGTGATAAAAGGGACAGAACTGTTCCCACTGTACTTCGTAGGTCCACGGGATCTGTCCCTTCCCAAAATGGAGTCTGCTGTGTCTCCAAGACACGTCTGCTGCTAGATGAAGCCACATCATTCCATGTTATTTCCCCCTCCACGACCGATGGAAGCATCGCAGCTGCGTGGTGCTGGACATCCTGGCCCCGATCCAGCGCTGCTCTGCCTGCCTGAGCAGTAACCGCAGCGGAGTTTTCTCTAATGACCTGTCGGTAAAGGTCTGTGAGTTCAGGCTTGGCAGGGTCTGGCAGAACCCAGTTCTCCGGTTACGCGCAAGCTAGCGTTTCAGTTTATATTGTCTGGTGCTCTTGTCTGCCCTTTGTCGTACTTACAGCACAGCACTAGCAAGAAGCAGAGTTCAGGATTAGTGCTGGGAAGTTGGGTAATGGCTTCAGCAGAAAGAATAAATATGTTTGTTATTGTTAATGTTGTGTTGTTGATTTGGAGCCCGGGTTTTTATTAAACTGTTGAAGTCTCCCTAAAAGCCAAAGAGGTTTTGTTCAGATTTTTAAAATATTCTTGAGGCAGCAAAAAATTATTCAGAATTAATACTTATACAGATACATTTAAATATACAGATTTGTACTTTCTAGACTGGTGGCATCGTTATGCTTATTAGGCTCAAGACAGAATTACTGGAGTGTTTTTTATGATTTTGTTTGAAAAATTTGTAATTCTAATTGTATGCACATATACGTATAGGTTGGTCTTAATATTCCTAAGTGTGACTCATGTGGAATTTTCATCATGAATAAGTTCACCACTGCAGTGTATTTTTCCTGGATCGTGATATAAGCCATTACAATGAGGACAGCAGGCACCCCATTAAAGCAATTCTGAAATGGCTTCAGAAGTAGGTCTTCAAAGTTTATGTTTTTCCCAAGCTGCAACAGCACTTCATGGATTTTTTTCCTTACAAGAAGATAGAAAAAATTAATTGATCTCAGCCTTTTGTGAAATGCATAAAAAGGCGAGGCAGCTTCCAGTTGTGTCAGAAACTGTGTCAGACAGAGTTAGCCTTCGGTGAATGTAACTCCACTGGAGTGCAAGCAGTGGTAGAAATTGTCTCTCTGCTGTGGCAGCTAACTCGGGCTTATTTTGGGGGGGGCTTGTTGTTTTTGTTTGTTTGTTTTTTCAGAAAGACAGCACAGGATATCAATTGCTGAGCTTGAGGCATCGTTACCTTCAATTAACGATTTGCATCACAGCCAAAGCATAAATTTATGGACATAGTGAGAAGCATTAATAGTTGATGGGTTCACTTAAGTACTATCCCCCTTCCACAGATGTCCCAAGCAGCCGAGTGCAGAGGTGGGCCGTGGGCTTCCAGCCAGGTATGGCTGGTGGGAGGGAGGGCAGCTAGGCCCCACAGAAGCAGTGCTTCCAACAGCTGGCTGCACTGGGTGTTTGCAAACCACCCCTCCCAGCCAACGCAGCCACGATGTTACTATAAATAATCACGAGTGTGTGTTTCTGCCCTGAGGTGCATCAGGTAACTGAGGTTTGTTGCCTAGGACTCTGTGTATTTATTTGGTTTCCTAAATAGTTCTGGGTTTCTTAAAATCAATGGAGTTTGCAGTTCTCGTGTTATTCACTGAGTGATAATACTGATAATGAGCAAAATACTGCCATTAGAACAAATGCTTTTTCAGCCTCAATTGTATTCTTGTTTCTGTTTGCAGCAGAATTAAATATTAATCAAAACAAAGTGGGAAAGCTGCAGTCATTCCCTGATGAGGCTTCCTGCATTTTTAATCGCAATTTGTTGGCGTTACTAGGTTTCTGTTACTCTCAGGAGTATAGAAACCCCCATAATATGAGTTTGTTTGATTAACCACATTCGAACAGGCCCTGTACTTAATATTGCTTTCTATGGCTCATGATTATAACCATCAGGGTAGTTGCATCTCAGAATTAAATATAAATGCATACTATACACAGGTAGGTACCAAGCCCCCAACCCACGCATGCTCTTCCACTAAAATCCGTGCGACCAGGGTGTACAAGAAAAGAGACTCAGAGGTCTTGCAGGCTCAGTTGGTCTCTAATGAAATGTGATCTTGACCTGTAAAAGTGGGATTTGGGATGTCAGTACCTACATGTTTGTTAAACCAGTGAAATAGAGAATTTGGCTCATAGTTCACTGGAAAGGCATCCACAAGGTTAAAGGAAAAGACAAGAGAAAGCTTGTTTACTATGCCCCCTTGTTCGGTGTATCAATGATACTCTCAGGAGTTTTGAAGCAAGTGCTGCAGTGTTTTCCTGGAAAGTATCATTGGCAGAAAAATATTTTTCAACAGAACTCAAGAACTAAAGAAAAAAAAAAAGTTTAAATCAGTTAACAACTTGACCCACAGGCAGCCAAACTAAAGAGGCCTCATTTCCTATGGATTTGTGTCTCTTCAGCCTCACGATCTGCTTTCCAGCTCTCTACCACCAGCCCTCCCTGTTCTTCATGCCTCCAACATCTGGCAGGAAGGATGGTCCGCGTGGCCAGGGTAGTGCTGCTGTGAATGCAGTCCTGGGCTGTCCCCATTTTGTACAGGGCTCATAAGAACTTGACAGTAGTTGAGACCTCTGCCCTTCTATAAAATTGAGTTAAAAAGTGGGGGGAAAGAGCAAGCAGATGACAGGCAAACATTCATACAGCACAATTATTTTGTAACCTCAGTTCCCTAAGGAACTGTATATTTTTGTGGGGAGTCAGTATTTTTAGAGATTGGATGTTTGACTTAATTTTAAAAGCAAGTAATGTTTCACTTATTTTTAAAAACAAGTAAAAAGATGCATAGAAACAATCACAGTGGTGTGGTACCATGCTTTCTCTGAGCAAAAAGGCCATTCCGGATTGCCATATTCCACAAAACACATATCACACCCCTGCTGTCTAGACCCCTTGGATTAGGCTGACAACAAGGACTCAAAGGGCAGAAAACCTGTACCAAACCATCCCACGACCCTTGCATAATTGTCTACAGGATTAACACGTTTATGACACCTAAATGTGTTAAATGGTTGAAAGAGAATTTGAATTTTGAGGACAGAATTCTACTTGACAAAACAAAAGGCAACATCGGTTTATCCCTGGAAACAACATTGTTGGTGTCAGTAGAATTGCAACATGTCATTTATTCCAGCATTTCTGAGCTGGGGGATTCTCTTTAATGATATTTGTCATCTTTCTCCTATAATGACCTATTAAAGTTCTAGTCATACTCAATGAAGTTGTTATATCCTCAGTATCCTGCAGCATAGCTGGCAGAGCACACTTCATTTTCTTTACTCTGTTTTTCTTGCTTGTTGCTTTAGTTTGTCTGTGAGTGTTTGCCTTGTGCTGTTCCCACCCAGAAAGATTGCTAGGGCTGGGTGGTAAATAAGGGACAAAGGTACTATCGACATAGGTAACAATGAGGTTTTGTGTGTGTGGCTTTTAAGAAAGAAAATTTTGAGGAAATTTTGTGGTATTTGAAAACTTTTGGCATTTATAAAACAACATGAAAATTATATGTTTGCATTTTTATTCAAATCATTTAAGCTAGAAATCATTTAAGCTTTTTCCCTTTCACTTTTGAAATTCTCACAGGTGTGACTGAAAAGAATGATTTTCCCTGACACTATAATATTAAATCATCATCAGATCTTGCCTCTGGGTTCACAGGCAATTAGGTGTGTATGCACTGTTCTCTATTTTGTCTTACATACCTAACATAGGAGCCCTCCTTTTTTCAAAGAATGTGCATCTGTGAGGTTTGGACAAATAGAACTGTTGTCTCACTGCACCCAGAAACCACAGGAAAGAGAAGCCAGTGAAAATGGTGAATGAACCTTCCAGTCATTTTGTGTGAGCTCTGGCTCTCTCCAGTCAGCAAGGCTGGAATTCTTTCACCTTATATCTCTGTGCTATGAAAGATGATCTTGTCTGATTGGAAAGAAAATTCACGTTTTCTTATCCAACACTACTTTCTGCTTGTCTCTTTCTTCATTGTCCCTCTAGTAGTGAATTCTCAGCCCATCCAGCTTTGCCAAGCACTTCTGTCTGGAAACATCTTGGGAGCAGCCTGCTTCTGAGCTACCTGTTGCTTGCTGCTTTTACTTGAGCATCCTAGAAATTCAGGGAACTTCTTGACTTCAAAGGTATGAGAGCTACAACACTCAGATAAACTGTACTTTTAGGGTTGAATAATCAGCTGCTTATAAGACTATTTCAGTTAACCTCCCTGCAATTTCATGTTGCTGTTGTTTTGTTTTACTGTTTCTAAATATTGTTATGGATCAGCTCTTATGAACTATTTTGAGATGTTCTCCAGACTAGACCTTTGTCCGGCTTTAAAGATATTTCTCATGGGTTTCACTAGGTCATCAGATCACAGCTCATTGTGAGTCTAAGTCACTGAGACTTAAGATGCAGACAGCCTAGCTAACTCACGAAAGCTGAGGCTATCCAAGTTGTTATGGTTGTTATGGTCTGACCCACAACTGCCCTAAGGAGGAGTTAAATATTACAAAGAGCTGGGAATCTCCATATCCAAATTCTACACTGAAGACGGAGTCCAAATATTCACAAATGCTTGCTTTTCCCAGAATACAAGCACCCTTCTGACCTCTATAATTTTCTGATATAAACTAAGAATCTTTTCATGATAATCAGAGTCAAATACCAGTTCCAGAAAGCCATTGCTATGCATTATAGGCACTTATGCTCATTAGAAAACAAAGCAAAACAAGCAATCTACCACTTTCCAGGATTAATGCTATGAAACATTTTATGGGTGGCCCGTAAGTGGGCAGAATGTTGCACTAATGTGTGACTGCATGGCAATTAAGCTTAATTAGGGAAGGTTTTGAAAAAAACAGATGAAAGTAAATTATGGGAATGAAAGAAACTGTGCTTTTGGGGACCACACTCTGCTACACTAGTTCAGTGAAGTGTTGCTAAAAACGTCCCCTGCCTGTCACATTCTGACGTACATCCAACAGTTTTTCAAACCAAGCGCTTTTCTCTAGAAAGAGGAATCTCTTAGGAGCATGATCTTCACTCAGTTCCTGCTGAACTCACTGGTTTCTTCAGGAGACAGCTGGGCTTCCATGGTAAGAGCAGCAGATGACCCTTAATATGCAGCCATCCGGTTTAGTTAGCATTGCCTCTATGCTACATAGAGTAACAGAGGTAGTGATGAATGTGGGGTTTTATTTTCATGTGTGCTCTGGGGAAATTTTTTTCACTATTTCAAATTTTTAATGCTTTCTCAGATTTACAATTGAGCATCCCATATGGAACATCTGATTCTGGTTCCAGTGATTTTTCCCTAACAAGAAGACCCTGGTAAGCAGACCTGGAGCAGTTCCCAGACTTCCATGCTGCAAGGGCATTTGATCAAACAGGATCTTTTAAAGAAGAAGACTTTGGGATTTCTGGGCTCAGAGACAGACTGTGTCTGAGACAGGTGGTTATTCCTTCTCCTAGAGAATTTTAAAGGAAACAAAATTTAACACACTGAAATACTCAGTGAAACAGAATTGGGATGTTTTTTTTCTGCTCTGAACTAAATGGCTGTTACTACAGGCACCATTATAGTGTGCTGTGTTATATTAGGTTTTATTAAACTATGGAAAACATTGAAGAAGAAAAGTAGGAAAAAAGAGGCTACACAATCAGTAGGCAGATTTTTGGGGTTTCTCTGTGGGGTTTTTGTTGTATTTTTTTTGTTTGTTTTTTTACCTTGGGGTAGTGTCTGGTATTGCTTTCCAGCAGGACACTGGGATGCTTTTTTTCCCTGATGAACTTTTTATGTCTGAGATGAAATGCAGATTGTATGTACAGTTTATTAAGGAAAAACAACAGTTTCGTGTGAGCTGTTTTCAGACCAACAGGGAATTTATATGTGGAAATCATATATGGCTGTAGGGAAACACCTCATAAAAAGAATGACTACATGGTCAGCAGCTGTAATTTATGTGCATTCTTTTTTTAATAAAAAAATAGTGTGTTCAGACCAATTTTTTCTTCTTTTATTGCAGCTCAGCAAGGTAGCCTCAACTGTAGTTATTTAACCTTCTGACTTTGTTTAGTTTTTGAAAAAAGCATCTGAAAACGTAAAGTGCTGGGTTCAACTTACGAAGCTTATTCATGCGTGAAAGGTGCAGCAGGGACACCTTTCTCCACTGAAGAAAGCTGAATTAAGCGTTGGTAAACATAACACATGAAAAAGCATGTAAAAAATGAAAACTTAAAGGATTTTCTAACCAAACCTTTAGATGTGATCCTGTACTAGCGCAAAATGCTGTTTTGGAGGAGAGATCCCCTGAGCTGGGGAACCTTGCTCAGCTCCCCTACTTGCCCACCACATCTGTAACTGGGAAGTGAAGGCTCAGCTCAGTTGCTGGTATGTGAGGTAACGAGAAACTCCAGGGTATGCCTGGATCTGTGGTAACGTAACACTCGTGAGGGGAGCTGGCACAGTCTCCTTGGCAGAGTTGTTGAAAGCCTTCCATAAACTCATTCTTTCATGGGGATGGTTAGATGTTGGGGGACGCCTGATGTATTAACACAGAAGTAGGTGAACAAGTTGTTTCCCCACTAAAAGCCTAAACCCAGCATTTATTACTTCCTGTTAGGTCACAGAGACATCACTCATCTGTCATTTTGATGACAACCACTCTCTTTTCATCTTCTTCGTCTTCCTGAAACGCTCTGCCCGGCACCTCTTTTATGCGTGCTGTAAAAGCTCCCCTCAAGCAGGTTCCCCGGACGTGTGGTGTTATGGCTGGCACCTCCTGCAGCAGCCAGACCCTGTGGGAGGCCCTGGGACAGACTCTGAGGGCAGTTCTCTAGAGTCAGATAAGCCAGGGCAAAGGTTGGCATTCAGATTTCACTCAGGTAGTGACAGGGGAAATTCACTTGGTTTGGTGTTGGCTGCTTAACGGGAACCTACAAACCATCAGGATTTGGCATTCTTGTCATCTGCATACTTTCTAAATTGTATTTTCTGTCAGAATTCTGCAATGTTATGTGTCAGAAGGGCCAGGGAAAAACAAAGTTTTACCTCTCTGAGACCTGTGACAGCAGCTGGAGCCATCTACTCTTTTCTCTCCCAATATTTCAAGCCTTTAGGAGGGTTTAGAGCCAGAGAAATCGAGGCTTACAGAAGGGACCTGTGGAAAAAAATGCATTAAGAGAGCAAACAAGTCCAGTATTCCCAGTTTTCTAGGAGACACATTTCTGTCTATGTACCATGATTCTGCAAGAGGTGTTAAGTATTTGCAGGTGAATGAACTTGGGCTTGCTGGTTTTCTGGGATTCCTTTTTAACCTGCCTTCATTTCTTTTTTTCCCCACCGCCTTCCCTCGTTTGTGGCTTTCCGTCATAAGTGCCCACACCAACCCCCCTGTTCAGGAATCGGGAGTAATCCTTCACCGCAGGAACAAGGCGAACCTCAGCGACACCGCCAAAATGCCGAGATCACACGTTACCAGCACTCTGCCCTGCCAGCAGCAGGAGGAAACTCCAGTTTATGTTAATAAGGTGTGGAGGGTGGCCAAAACATTTTGTGAGTTTTCCGGCTCAAAAGGGTAATGAAGCTACCTCTGTCTCAGTATGCTGGCATGGCAGCAAGCTAAACAACTGAGAAATGTGATTCAAAGGAGAAATACAGAGCGCAAACTCCCCCGGTTTCACACTTCCACCAAGGGCTGAGCTTTGCCTCATTCCACTTTTTTTCCAGGCTGGCTGCTCCTCGTTGAACAAAAAGATGGATGGATGGATGGATGGATGGATGGATGGATGGATGGATGGATGGGGGAGGGCGAGCGGGCTGCTCTGCAGATTAGCTTCAGGCTGCTCTCACCAGACTGAAAGTTACTCTCAAAAGCATTTCTTGGTTTATACCAAAATAATGAATTGTTTAGTGCATTAAGTAAACCGAGAAAGTTATTCTTGTAAGTTTGGTTTAAAAAATCTACCTTTTTACTAGCTCTGAGTAAAAGAAACCTCCATGCTGCTGCAAGCACGGTCAGATTCTTTGGGCTCTCTTCAAAAAGCTCACTCTTTGTCATTCCTCTCTGACCTCCTCCCTGCTAGTCCCGGGATGAAAAGCAAGCCAAAGATCTGCTGAGAAATGGGCCGAGTCACTGCTGACCTTTGCAAATCCAATTTCTTCAAAGCGAGAGCTAATCAACATGTTCCCACGCTGTGTATTGCTGAAACGTACGATGCAATTCAAGGAATGAATTCACCATGGTGCAATCTCACTTTGAATCCAGTTTTCTTGCTATGTGTCAGAGGGTGAAAGAGGCAGAGTGTGGTACAAGTTATAAACAGCAGTCACACACAAGTTTCACAAGCCACGTAAGTCTCTCTTCGAAAGATTTTGTACTTTGGAGGGTTCCGTCCCTTAAAATTTAAAATTATTTAGTCCTTCCTTCCCCCCCCACTCTACAACTTTCTTGCCCCTCAAAACCAGAGAGATATTTTCTAGTGATTTAAAAGAAAAATAAGCCAATTGGAGTTTATACAGAACAATCTCAAAACAGGGAAAAAAAACCAACCCAGAAAAGAAAGCTGTCTGGGAGTATTATCTGACTTGTAGCTCAAGTGCCTACCTGGGGAGATTCACGTGCACAGGTGCTATAGGTGAATGAGAGGGTGATACATGGAGAGCTTTAAAATTCAGATTTTCTCTCTCTCACTTTCCTATCAGACTTGGACAGAGTGCTGCTGCTGTTTTACGGCAGTGATAGCTGGTCACCTCTGTGTGAAGTTTTGCAGTCTCTGCCAGGTACCACAGGTGCACCGGCAGGATCTGTGCAGGAAAAGCGTATTGGCATTCCTAACCTAAATCTTACAATCTTACTCCAACAGGTGCCTGGCAGCTGGCCCCCTGCTCATTTCCCAGAAGCTGTTTGTTTCCCACGAAGCTAGCCAAGCCCAGTACCCTGATGCCCCCAACATAAGCGAGCGGCGATGCGCTGCAGCCTGCTCACGTGCCACAAGTGGTGCCCGTTTGCATAAGGCTGACACTTTTTTGTCTGGGGCAAAAGGGATGGAATAGGACTCACGTTCCACCTTTAGCTACTGTGGGGCATATGTCATGGGTAGCGCATCTCCAGCCCTTCCGCCAACACGGAAGAGAGGAGTTATGTCATTCCACGTGCGGGGTTCGACTCGGCGCGGTGCTCTCTGACAGCCACCTCTCCAGCTGGGAAGCCGTGGCATGGCAGACAGCAGACACGCTGCTCCCCGTTTGGTGCCTTACCACAGAGCTCCCAAAGTATGGTGTATCCCGCCGGCTTGTTCATGTAGTGGAGCCAGAGGTATTGTGACCTATTTATTTATTTCGTTATCGACCTCATTGCACAAGTGTAATTCCATTCGAGCTGATGTAATGGAGAATCAGGCCCTTGGGCTATCAGGCTAAACTATGCCCTGGCTGTGTAAGCTGAGGACTTTCAGAGGAAGCCTCAATGCTCCTATTTTCTAGTTGTCCTCAGCAAAGAAAATGAAAATATATCATTGTTTGCAAGATTGCTGAATGAAGAAAGTATTTTTTTAAATTTCATGTCCATAACCATGAATAGTAAATTTCATCCATTCATGGCTGATTTATAAAACAGTTTGCTAACTAATCAGATCTGCAAACTTTCTTTCTCATCAGGTATTGCAATAAGAGAATTGTTTGTGTTTATTACTTTCTCAATATTTTTGTTATTCTCTTTCCCAAGACATGGTTAGATTTTCCAGTTTCCTGCACATCAAACATTTTGGAGAAGAGGTTGTATAAACTGGATAGGTAACAGCTGTTGCTGGACAGATTTACTGGTGGAACAGGGAGAGGGCTTATTTGTTTTATGTGCTTCCTCCCACTGCTGGCACCTTTCACTGTGGCACACTGTTTCTGTCCTGTGACAGGGTATACCTTTGCACAGAGGGAGCCCTTGTCCACAGGATTACACCTATCTTTGGGTTTTCCTGGTGTTTATAAGTCACTCTTCCAAATGTCTTCATCACAGCTCTTTCACCTGGTCTTCCAGTAGTTTATTAGAGAGAAAAGAACAGGAGAGCACCTCTGTCTTTATTCATTAACAGTACTGATGACAGATTCTCATTTCTGACCTTCAAGACAAAAGTTTTGTTTGCTCCACTTCTGGATATCTCAGGATGCTTTAAATTGGATTTATTTCTGTAAAAAATGTGTACAGTGAATTCCCTAAGAAATGCCACACAGAACTGAAACAGAGTTTCAGCTTGAATTAACTGCAGCATCTCTGCTGCACCCTCCCACTTAACATGGGAGTGAATATTTGCATGAATCTTTTCTATTTCCTCATCTCGCATAAAATTCCTTGTGCTCTTCTTTTAGAACTGTTTAGGAAAGAAATGGTGATTTTTAGCACTTCAAAGCATGAGCTGGTAAAACAGATTGTGTACCTGTATAACAACATGATTTCTGTGTATTACTATGCCAACAGTATCTGATCCCTTCAGATAACAGTAAAGCAACCTACAGCTTTGACCAGATTCAAAGAAAGTCACATTGTGTCTTCTCTTTCTTATTTTAGGTAGATCTACCAACTTTCACATTTGTTTGATGTGTTTTTAAGCATCTACCCTCATACTCTTCAAGATTCAGCAAAAGAAAGCACTTTCAATATATATGATCTGCAGAAAGCGTCCTGTGTCCTATAAATATTCTAAGACATCCAATGTAATCTAAAAATTTAAGAGGGACTGACATCTTCTCAATCTAGTCTCCTTCTTCCTGAGGTATCCTAGATTTCTACTTTTGATCCTTCTCTGCTCTGAGCAACATCAGCATCCATTGCCATTGCATGAAAGAAGACCTTGGCTTCAACCAGTGTGTGAAGATCCTCAGACCTTTCCAAAAGCACACAGATTCTCACAGAGTTTGAGCCTTTTTCTGCAAGCTGGCCCAGGCTCACTGGGCACCTCATTCTGGGAGAACACCACTGGAGCACATAGTCCCTGTCAGTGGCCTCTGGACTGCCGCCGGAAGAAGGAATCCTGGCTGGAGGAGAACAGAACAGAAGCCATGTCCAGAAAACCATCTTTAATGTGATTTTGGTGGATTTTTATTTTGGGGCTTTTTGTTGGGTTTGGTTTTTTTTTTCGTTACAGTCTAGGCCTTAATTAATTTCAATGTTTTCTTCCATTTCCTTCATTTTCTCCCTGACTACTGCTCCATATATTTAAAGTAAATGACTCCAAAAAAGAGAAGAAGTCCTTTTAAAAGAACTACTGAGCTTTGTGAAAATCCTGAAATATCTTCCTCTGTGCAAGCAGTGGAGAAGTGAGAAGAGGTCTTCCAGTTTCAAGCCAAAGTTCTCCATCTTTTGTGAGCATTTAGACTGCAAGAAAGACCAAACTACAAAGCCAGAGTCAAAACTGTGGAGGAGGCTCAAGATTAGGTGGGTGGTTTGCTGCAGGAGCAGGGGAGTAAGCTTTACCCATTGCTCCTGTCACTGTGAACTCAGCAAGGAGGTTTTGTCACAAAGAAGTCAAGGAAAGTTGTGAGTTTGCAAAACCAAAGGATCTGGCAGGACATAAATTCCAGAAACAAGACTACTATGATAACTGTTTTCCCTCTGTAAGCCAAAAATATTTCAGTAGCTTGCAAAGCTGGAAGCTAACCAGGTTATCAAAATGGGCTCCAGCTCACTGAGGGCTAGCAAAAAATAACCTTTTCTTCTTTTGGATGTTGTTAATTATTTTTATTGCTTGCCCACTTATTAGGACTTTGATACGATTTGAGAGGAGGTGGCTAATTGAGAACGATTCTTGATTTTTCTTTGAAGAAGACAAGTTTGCTGTGTACAATTCCTACAAAGAGGGAGAGAAAGAGGTGTTTGACTAGTAATGAAAGGTACAGTGAAATCTGGATTTCAGTCCCCGTTGTACACAGAGCCCTTTCCATATGTCGAGTTAGGACCCGTGTGAGTGAATGTCACCCTCACTACCTACTTGCACTGAAAAATTACTCCTCTTCTCGTTGTTCCCCAGGTCAGAATTAAGTACACTTGGTGCTTGCACATTGGCAAAGATCAGTGTAAATCACAACGTTTTAACAATATGTTAGACCAGACTGTCTCTTGCATCCAGAAGAAGCCTAAGAATCATGAGGAGCTTGTACAAGATGTCATACCCAGTGACTACCAAGCTATAAAAGCAACAGGTAATTCAGGCACAGTATCTCACAGACTGCTGCAATTTTTAAAATGACCTTTGTGAGCTTGGGCTCTGGCTTGTACGTGCAATGTATGTCAAGTTAAAGCTACGTGAAGTGGGTTTTTTTTTGCTGCACTCCACAAGCTGGGCAGGACTTACAGGCTCATGTTATCAGTGAGCTATTGATAGACATTGCAATCATTAGTTTTACTACTTCTTTATCATGTGTTTTGAGTTCTACCGTGACAGCAATAATAAATAAATTAAAGATTAAAAAATATTAGCTTTACTAAGTGCTTGCCACAAAGAAACACTTACTTGTGGTGGCTTTAAAATGTCATAGCAATGCTCTGAATGGGTACGGAAACTGTGAAGTTTAACGTATGTAGCCAGCAAGGCATTAAAGCTCTATGGCTCAAGAACTCTCCACTGCAAACACATAACAATATCTTTCCTCTAACATAGTTGCCTCTTCATAAAATCTGTCAAATTGCAGCTCACAGAGCAAGTGTAAAGTACAGGGCAAATTAAAGTACAGTAACCCTGAAAGGGCAAATTGATCTAGCCAGAGCTGTATTGCTTACAGGAAAAAGAATTGAGATTACTGATGGCTCACTGCACAGAAATAGCATGTACTATGATGGAAAAGTGTACACCATGGATTAACTCTGTCAGTTTTGCGCTGGCCTGTTTCTCATTTTACATGGTGAACACTTTGATCTGTGTTACAGTGTAGGTACTTACAATCCTGGGAAACTGGCTGCCCCAATCTAAAGATGGAATGATTTAATCATAGGTACTTGGGCAGGCATTTTTCAAACCAATTTAATTACATTTCATTGTTTACAGCCTGTGTCTTTCTCGGAGTATTGCATCCAGAGAACGACCTGCTTGGAGGATTAGGTGTGGGGGAAGTTTGAAAGAAAATGGAAAATTTGTTGGTTGTTACAGTTTATAACTCCAAAACATTATTTCTGTTTTGTTTTTCTGTTCAGGAATTTATTCTTTTTATGAATATCTGTCTCTAATTTTACTGTTCCTGTGCCTGTAAATACCTATATTCTCATGTAGTTTAGGAAGGAATGATAGCATTACAGTGGTTTTGGACAGATTTTGAGTACTGCAGTATTTCTATAACATCTCAGAATTTCCAGGAGCCTCAGAAAATTTATAATTTATGTGTAAATTTGTGGTTGTGTAACACCAGCATTTGCATTCAGAGCTGATGCTTTAGTCATCCAGGTCCCTAGGCTGGTTATCCAGTCCAGATCTTTAGTGCTGTTTTAACTGTTGCCCTCACAACGTTTATGAATTTCATATAATATTAGATGATGGTAAATAGGTATAAAGATAAACTCTTTTTTTAAAGATGGAAACTGTTGATATTTGTTACTAATTTCTAGATCTATTATGTCACCAGTACTCTTTGGGAAAGTTCTGATGTAGAAAATATGATTTCATAGTGTGTTTTATCTTATTGGCTTCTTGCCATATTGCCAGAATGCAGTGTATTCAGAGGCAACTGAAATGCATACTTCAGCAGCCTATGCATGTAGAAAAAGAGGGCAAAGCTGGTTTTCATTTTTTAGAAACAGATCCTAGTTACAGTATACCTCTGACTAAATGGCTTTTCGTTATTGGTTTTGTGCTTTTGATTTTGATTGGGTTCTTTATTTTTATGTCTTTGAGGCATGTGTACATTTTATGTGTTTTGAGGCTCACAGGAAAAGTCCAAATTTCAAAAGTTTTTTAGAGTGCATTTAGTGTTTTTGAAAGTTTTACTGGAAACCATCATTCTCTGCCTGATCACAGATACAGTACCTACCACTTTTTCTGCACTACTCAGGAAAGATTCCTTATAAAATGCTACATGTATTTCCACTCTTTCTTTAAAGGTATTGTTCTAGAAAAGAAAAGATGGCCTGTTTGGTCCTGTGCTGAGTTTCAAAGACTGCCAAAAGTTCTATGTAAAAAAGGTAAACTTAGGAAATAATACCGTCTCACTAAACTCTGCAATGAGCTCCTGTTTTTCAAACATCTATGTAGTTCAGCTGAACTATTGATTCTCCAGCCTTAGTAATTTAAAACCCATAATTTCCAAATAACTATTTGCCTGTACAAAAATGTTGTTAGCAGAAAGGAAAGGTGGAGTGGGGGGGGGAATGTGATCCTGATCAGAAATCAGGATTACCTCAGTATAAGGGGTTAACTTGCCAGTTTCTTTTGTGGGTAGTTCAGATGAGATCACTTAACAATGATCTGGGTCTCAGCATCTTGAGTACTAATATATTTTTACCTTGCTATCTTTTAATCTTTTTTCATCTAGCTATATCTATAAAATTATAGGTTATTGATAGATACAGATAACAGTAATTTTCCTTTTTAATAGTCCTTTATTTTTTTTCTCTCTTTCCCTCCCTTGCCTGATCTGTATTCTAGCTATGTTGAGGGAATGCAAAGACCGTTATACTCACTTTGTAGATATCTTTTCAAACTAACAATATTTGAGTAGCTAGAAAATTTTTTTAATTGTTTTTCTTAAACCTCTGAAAGCGTTCACTCTTCATGTTTATTTGCATTTAGGCTCATGTGATAATATTCCCGTAAAATATGAGCTAGGATTTTCATTTCCAAGAGCCAGAATAACTTGTGAAACTGGAGGTGGAATGCTCCGTATGACTTCTGAGGTGATAAGATAGTGCTCAGTGAAACAAAAGGGAGCGTTTAACACCTTTGAAGGAAGGATTATTTTTCTGAGAGCTTTCAACCCAGAGAGTACCGGGAAGCTTAGAAACCATGTAGAAAGTCATGCCCTCCTGAGATCTAGTCACTCTATACACCAAGAGTTAGACAAGGTTCAGACAAGGTTTGCATCCTGACACTTTGCCATCCCTGGCTGAAGAAGCTGATACTGGTTTGAGCATCTCTTGTGGAGTTGATACACGGTGTGTCTGTCTTTAACCTTGTTAAGTACTGCATTTAAAAAATCTTCATCTGTTCCAGCTTGAATGGTACTTCTATGGCAACACGTTTTATGGGGCTTTAGAGCTGTGCCCGACAGCTAGTTTTGTTCTCGCTTCTGTAGCATTTTCTATGTTTTCTTTCAAGGTATTGGCACATGTGGAGAACCGTGCATTTGTTAAACTCTAGGGTTATTTCAATTTTGGAGGCTTTAGTCAATAATCATCAATTACCTAGCCAAAGTATAAGGACTGATGCTCACTGGCAGAAGCACTGTATTTTACAAGTGCATCTGAAGCTGGAAAGATCTTACACAGAAATATTGTACTCCTGGGAAGTTTAGTAACCTCAGTTTTGGAGCTCCTTCACATGCTAGCATAGGAGATGGATTACTTTATGGAACAAGTTCAATTCTCAGTCTTACCCAGATAAATCCAGAGTGATCCTCCTGAGTGCAGCTGATTTCACAGTCTGTCCCTCTGTTAATTTGACTGCAGAGGTGGCATTGTTACACATGCTAGACTTCCATTGCAAGCTTCTCATTGCAAGTGGACCACTTCAGAAAAGTGGTAACTGGACCTACATGAAGCAACTGAATTTGACAACATGATTTGTGTCTGTTCTTGCTTTCATTTAGAAAGCCATTTGGAAAAAGGCATCTCATGTCAGTTCCTCTCAGTTTTGATAGTGACAGTTAACCTACTTAACAGCTTTCCTGTGTTGATAATTTCATGAACCACCTTGCTGACTGAGGAAGCTTCAGTTATTTTTCCTTTCAAAACAGATACATACCCTTACCTCCCCAGCTGAACAAAGCCAGTGATGAATAATCACTGTTATCATCTTTCTGAAATATCAAAGTTGTCTCCCCTCATAGCAGAGAACACCAAACCATTCAATGAGAAAGCAGGCTGTGTGAATAGCCTTGCCGAATTCCTAATTGTTTGCTCTGGCAGTTCCCAGTGAAGCAGCTGGTTGTCTTTGGAAAGCTATGCATGCTGTTTTGGGTTTGAACATCATGTGTCTTTAATTTTCAGCACTAGCCACAGGGATAAGTATCACAAATATCTGCTTGAAGGCCTTTTGCCCTTGGGAACCCAATATATACTTGGCAGCCTCTCTGACAGTGGGACTGAGGAGAGAATCAAAGTTGACTCATTGCTTTATATCCCCTCAGGGAGAAGAAAGAATAAAAAGGGCAATTGCTGCTTCCTTCAGTTGCCTGAAGCAAATCTTTCCTGTTTTGTAGAAAACAAACTAATGCCATTTTCTAAAACAATCTTCCCTCTATATGAAAACAAAAATATTCCATCCAGTACTATAGAGCTAATTCAGGGGCATGACTTCCTTGCATCCCAGTGCAGTCCTGGGTGGAATTCATTAATCTGTAACCCCACACAAAGCCGGAAATGGGCATTCACATCTTCCATTCAACACCCACCTCTGATAGAAGCTACCGTCACGTTCTTCGGCTCAACATACAGTAAACTCTAGTGTAAATGAGTTTCTAGAGTGCTGTGTATGCTCTCCAGTGGAAAGAGCATGGAGTGCCCAAGGTGTCAACATGTTCTGACTTCCTATTGCACAGTTAGGGCCAACTTAAATGAAAGTCATCCTATGGCTTTCAGTGAAGGTACGTTTATTACTCTGCCTCTGGGTATAACTTCCCAAATATTCCCCACTCTGTATGCCACACTGAAGTGAAATGGTCATTAATGTGTTGGTAACATCATAGTACCTAGGGGAAGCCTGAGCCCCAATGTATGCGTTAGCTAAAGGTAAGGCAGGGTGCCAGATGAGCTTTGATTCATTTTAGAAATGTTGCTAGGCAGAGCTCCAAGCTCACCCTAAGTGATGCCAAGATATTTGCTCATGTCTCCATCACACCTTATCTCAAGTGGTGCAACTGCCAGAAATAATTTTCTTTAATAGAAAAATCTTCACACATTTTGCACATTGCTCTTTCCTACATAAATATTGTTAGTTTGTGATTTCCATTTGAAAACAGAATTAAACTCTTGGGTTTTAGACCTGAAAAGCATCTTTTTTAATACATTTTTCTAGGAAAAGCATCCCTTTTACTTTATATTCGGCTCAAATCAGCACAAGAATTATATCTAAGAAGATGGCAACTTTCAACTGAGAAAGTCCAACACTTTTTTTTCCCCTCTGAGATTTCAAGTTTTTCTCGTAGTCCTGAAATTCAGTGCTATGCTAGGGAGTATGCTTTGGAGTTGATAAGGTATTTGTTATGCTACCCAAATACAAAAGAGAAATTGAGTTGGGGAAGCAGCTCTCAAAGATATGACAGCTTCTGCTTTGTAACAAGTTACTGATGTTTATGAGTGCTTTATGTTTAGTTAGTGTATGATTCCATTAGCCTATTTATGTCTAGTTACAGTAATTTATTGGCATTCAAGGACTAAAGTTCCTAAATCACTGGTGTGAATTTTATATAGAAGAGCCAGACAGGGTGTGGCACAAGGTAAAGTCCATTTGTTTCTCCTTCCTTCCTCCTCCTTACTGCTCTGCTTTGCACCGAGGTATGGAAACAGTCTTACACAGTATTACCAGACATAGAGGGCACGACACTCTGCACTTCAGCAAGGGATGAAGCAACAGACCAAACAAATGCCAACAAAACCAAACAAGTGATGTTAAAAGCAAAGCACCACAGAAAACACTTTAGGAGGATCTATAACAAATTTAAATTGGTAAAACATGTATGTGGGTGGGTTAGAGAATAAAGTGTAATTAAGTTTCTGAAGCATCATCAGGACTCTGAATATTGTCCAGTGTGCATTGCAGTTTACATTAAAGACATGTCAGGAATACCCACATCCTTAGAAAGCTGAGTTATTTTGTAGCTTAGCATTAATTTTAACAAATGCATGAAGGCTGTGCTTTCTTGGACCTTGTGTTATTCTGCTACAGGGTAATGAGGGCTTCATAGGAATGCATGAAGGCAAAAATCCCACCATCTGCAAGCTAGCATCGGACCTGGGCTGTGCATATTAGGCACAGCTGAAAGCCAGGGGGGACTTTGCTGATCTGCCCTAAAAGGGTCAGTGGGGCACATCCTCTTCTCTGAACTGGGCTGGGAGCCAGTTCCCCACATCCTGCTTTGATGGGGATAATACCCTGGGATGGGAGTCCCTGCCTGCACACTGATACAGGAGAAGGGTGGGTGAGTGAGAGGGGAGAGCTTCTCCTTCTCTCCTTTTTGAAGCAGGGGGGAGCAGAGAAGAGAATGCCAATCACTGAAAAGTATCTTTGCAGCTACTAGAACTGCATTTCTAATTACTTTATAATGTGGACAGTTTAGGTCTGATGCCCCTGTTGTGCCCTGAGTGACCCAGACATTGCTCTCTTCTCCCCCTGCCAACCCCCACTTGCCCTTCTCTTTCCCTGGAGCTTCCTGCAGGTGACCCTGAGTGACTACCCCTGTGGATGACCTTGGCTGCTCCATTACAAAACCCCATCTTGCGCCTGGTGCTGACAGAAGAAAACACGACTGTGAGCTTCATAAAGCTCTGCAAAGTACCCTGCTTGATCGAATGATACCACTTCTGCAGCCATCGCAGCAGACTGGGTCTCCTGAGCCTGACCATGCAAGCTACAGTGCACACAGTGCTGTCCAGGTAAGTGGCAAACTTGAGCCAGACAGGTGTTTTGGTCCCAGCTTAAGTAGGAATCCATTCAATTAACTCTCCTCACGGTCCCCACAGCCCAAGGGTACTGGTAATTGATCCTGCTCCTTGTCCAGGCCTCCCTCCTCCTTGGACATCCTGACCTGAACGCTCAGCAGGTTCCATCATGATAGGGGACTCCTTCACTGGTGAATCAGTGCAGTGTTGTTTCTGGGGAAAGTCAGGTAAGGCAGCTAGAATGGCAAAATTATGAAGTGTAATAAAGGCTTGAGCTGTTATCCATCTCATAAATACATGTTATAATGGGCAGAAAAAACACCATGCCAACTGAAAATAGTGTGTGATCTTCAGGGACAAAAAAATACATTAGCCAGAAGTGTCGTGTCTTTACACATGGTTCACCTAAAAAAAAAAAAAAAATATATATAAATTTGGCCTTTTTAAAGATGGCTGCCAGCCAACATTTCAGCAATATTTCTTTTGTGTTTCTGCTCATACAAAGCGATTTATGTCCAAGTACTCTCTAGCTGGTTCTCAAATTGAAATAATGATCTTGATTATTGTGTAAAGTTTTATCTGAACATTTCTTCCTGCCATACAAAACATCCTGAACCAGTATAAGTGTTGCTGACTGACAGCTGCTGTGCCCATGTAGAGTCCGTCGTTCTTCTGTCTTGTCAGCGACTGTTCACATGTATTATATATAAGTTTTTGGAGACAGCAGAGGGGAGAGAGAAGACCATAGACCTCACCTTGCTATCCAAGAATATAATAGCTTTCAAGGAAATTATTCTGACCTTTGTGTAGGGAAGTCAGAACTGGGTCAGGATACACAGACCAAGTGGCAATTTTTCCGCGAGAAGAGTTAACATAATTTCCCATGAAAGAGGCAAGGCCAGAGCTGCATGCCATCAGTCCAGAATATGTGAGGCAATCAGAGCAAGAGGGAAGCACAGTTGGGCCCAGCTGTGGTGAATGGGGTCGTCCGTGCAGGACACTGCACAAGTGATGTGCTCCAAAACTTCAGGATTTGCCTACACAATGCCACAGAGGAGATTTAGTTCAGATGTTTGAGCTGAAAAGCCTGTCTGCATACCAGGCAACTTGTTTTGCTCAGTTGAGACCCACACGCTTGTTAACGGATTGTACGTCCTTTTGGTGATTTGGCATGGACAGTAGAGGAAAGGGAAAACAGATTTATTTTTTCTTAAGTGGAAAGGAGTAGAAAGAAACAGTATATTTACCCTGGAATCAAAATCCAAGAACATGGTGCAGTTCATAGCTATATAAATATCCATATCAATGTCAATATGACGAGTTAAGCTGTCTCAGTGAAAAAACATTGTTTTTCATCTAAATAATAAATTCCAACAAGTACTTGAGTGCTTTGAGAGAAGCTGAAAATGTCCACCATCATTATGCTAAAACAAAAGAGTGATGTATGTGGACTGTCTGTTGCTCTACTTTTCACCTTGTGGAAACAAGGGACAAAACAGGTAAATGAAAAAATGAAGAAACTTTATTGTGCAGAGAAAAAGCCCACAGTACACAATGGCACTTTTTTTTGGCAGAAAGTACCTTTTCTTTCAGTGTAGACCTTTTTTCTTTCCAAAAGATATCAGAGAAATTAGAACTGAAACAAGATCTTGCTCTCTTATTTTGTTAGGACTCCTACAGATTTGTAGACATTGAGGGCAACAGTCTGTTATGATCACAGTCTCATCTGACTCATGTAAATCAGCTGGTGCAACTTCACTAAGTAATTCCTTTAACAAGCTTATAGCAACATATTGCTAATTAAAAGGTTGTGATCTGATACTGTTTTTTACTTATGTTAGAAGACCCAATGACCTTAAAAAACCTAATCATATCCACGTTAGCGATGAAAAATACCACATGAATATTACACTGTGTTGATACCAAAAGCATGATGAAACTACCGTTGTCATGCATGCTTGTTAAGGAATCTACAAGGATTTGGAGATAGAGGGGGTATTCAGGTAAAGGCACAGTCCTCTCCTTTGTACCCTTCTGCATCTGTCTCCCCACTCTGCAGGTGATCCACCCAGCACAGACCTTCCTTCACCCAGTGAAGGTCTGCAGTGAGAACAGAACTTGAGTAGTCCTTGTCTGGCAGGACCAGAGGCACCACCAGGTACAAGCATTGCCTTGAGAGGCCCCACCTATGCCATGCAGAAGACAAAAATGCCCTGTGTAGGCCCTTAGTCTGCGTATAGACAGTCCTCAGAGGATCCTCATCGGCTTTCACGCAGAACGATGCAATGTTGTGCACATTGCAGAGCACGTGGCTTGTGCCACAGGTGCTATCACAGAAGTGGTGCTCTATCACTTGGGCCTATAGGGATTAATTCACAGGCCCCCATGGTATAATGGTAGCATCCATCACAAATGTGCCTGCACTGAGACAGTGAATCTGAATCTCTTTTTGCAAGGGCCTGGTGTCGGACAATTGTGTGTCTTGTACTTCTTTATAAAAGCGATGGTGTTTGTGCTTCACTGGGCTTCACACCATATTTCATATTTCAGAGCTGCAGGCAGGGTGGTGTGCACAGGTTTGCCAGCCCTGGCTATTGATTGCACAAAATGTGCAACAGGAAATGTTAAGGACATGTTTTGCTCCAGAAAGTCAGCTGAAATCCTGGGAGGAGGGAGGAGGTCTTGGTAGCTACTGGATTCTCTGGCTGATAGTAGTTCAGCAAAACTTCATTTGGCACTCCAAAAAGTTTGTCTGGAAGAAGAAGTGATTCCTAAAGGACTCCTCAGTTACAGCCCATCTTATTTTAGAAGACTCCTGACTGACCTCATCTGTTGTTGGGTCTGCTGCAGCTTCTCTTTTATTCTCATTAACTTAGCATCCTCAGTTTTCTGGGAAATGATTTACCACCCATTGGAGATGTATAAAGGTGGGGGAAAGAACAGGGAGGGACTTGTTCTGAACAACTATCAGCCTTTAGCTTCCAGAAAGATATAACTATCTTCTCGTTTGCAAAATTGCTCCATCTGAAAGTCAGTACCCCCAAGAGAGAGGGCACTAGTCCATTTTTTTTCATTAATAGAACTGAGGAGCTAACGGCATCAAGGAGCAACCCAGCTAGCAAGAGTCAACCACTTTATCTTGTGTACTAACATTAATTGTAGCAACACAGTCCATGAACTTTTTAGAAGGCTCAGAGAATACTGGAAGGAGAAAGAACAGAAATTTTTGATGACGGGAATAGCACTCGCATTTTGATAAACTCAGAAAAGGCCTTTTCCAGACAGAGGTGCTTTGTATTAGGCCTTTCCTGTTGGCCATTTTGGGTTTTTTCATTAGATGTATGAATTTCTTGCCTTAGTAATAAAGGTCAGGCACTATTGTGCTTCTTTTATGATACTGACTAGCACAAGTCATGTATACAAACCCAGGAAGTATTTATTTATGTGGAATACATACTTAAACAGCGGACTACAAATCAGTTAAAGATGCCTATGATATGAATAATACCACAATTTCACGGATAAGTGGAAACATTATGCAACTTACTGAGTTTTTAAAGCACTAACGAATGTGAACCATACAGCAGACTTGAGCTGGACCTTTTCACCCCTTCTAATATATGCTGTGGCTATTTAATATTCCTCACTAGGGAGTAATGCTAGCATACAAGTCAGCAATATATTAGGCACTGGAGCCATGAACCTAGTGAGAACATAAACTAAACTGATTTTCAATTTTGGTACATTACAAAAAGGACTATTATTGTGAGGTTAGGGATGTCAAAGTTGGTGACCTGGTATAATGAAGTATTCCCTGCCACATAGTCAAGCATGAAAAGTAATTGGAGGTGGTATAAACTTTTAGAGGCTTAGGGTTGGGGTTTTTTCCTTCCCAAATTAAATACTGTTTTGCACACACTTTAAAAAAATTATTTAAAATAGTCATTTTTAAAGCATCATAAAAGCAGAAATGATGCTCCTGTAGAGTTTGAATTGATGGAGAAACATGGATGTTTAGAAACGTGGCCACTTAACGCTTGGTTACTTGCATAAGGCACTGATGAAAAGCAAGTTGCTACCTGCCAGCAAGGAATGACATTAAAATATTATGACAGCATGTGACCAGCTTTAGAGCTTAAAAATCTTGGAAGGACACAGATAATGTTCCCTTTGAAGAACATTCCTGAAGATCACTTTACAATTTCTGCTAAGTTTAAATATACAGAGTGAAACGTCCCATGTCTAAGCAGCAATGATAAAAGTTGCTACTTCTCAGCTGCAAAATTTACATCTGAAAAAATAATACCACTGAACTGAGCACAGGTCTTTCAGCTTGTGCATCTGAGAAAAGGGGTTAGCATTTAGTCTGGGGAATGGTGTATTTAGCACTATGAATCCCATACTCCAAGTTCTCATTATGACTCCACATCCCAACTTACTGCACTGGCTTTGACCAAGTTAGTCCTGATTTTCTCTGGCACGGCATCGCGTGAGCTGGCACAGCCTCACTCCCCAGGAACTAGACTGCAGAGGGCACTCCTATATAAGAAGGAATCACAGTCTTGAGGCTCATTTACTTTTAGCAGTGATGATTCATTGTTATTTTTTCTTCTTTAATATTTAATGACACTATTATTGCACTAAAAGGAAATCTTATTATTCTTGACAATTGGGTTTGTTATGATTATTTAATTCCCCCCCAAGTTTATACAATTACAATGTCTGCCAGTGTTCATATCACGTTCAGGTCATCAGCCTCAGAAATTAAATGTACACAGAAGGGCGACCTATTAATATACCATCCCTAGGCATAACTTGAGTGAAGCAGCACAGCGAGTGCATGGATGAGGACAGAGACGGCTTCTGCCATGTGCCTGGGAAGTCAGAGAGATTCTGCCTGAGGCAGGCCTTCCGTGGAGGAATATGAAAGCCACCTTCTCCTTCCTCTCACACTGTCTCTGGGAAAGTTTATTTGGAAGCGTTACTTTTGTCTGGATTTCAGCTGTGACGGCAAGCAAAGACACAGCCTCTAAAACAGGTCTGGAGCTTCATGGGGCAGATTTCTGCACCCTCAAATGTTCTTCAGGAGATGGGGCAGGACAAACAGGTTACCACTAAATGTGACCAGATATTTGCAGTTTGCTGGCACAGCAGAGGTGGGGGGAAGGAGGATTGGGGGTAGGCAAAGCATGTGGCAGAGGCAATGTGATAGACTGGGACAAAAATGTGGTGGGCAGCTGGATTATGACTGCCATAATGCAAACTACTCTCTAGAGCTGTTACATTAGGCCATTAAAACTGTGAGATGCCTCAAGGTTAGGAAGAAACAAGAGTAGTTTATGGCTACTTTAGCCTCCCCCATGCCGCTTCCCTTTCTGTGAAATAGAGGTAAACCCTGTAATGGCATCATCCAGCACCTCAGCCTTAAGGTTGAATAGCGTAAAGCCTACAGAATGAATTCTGGTCATTCAGCTGGAGCTTATGCAGCTTCTACACTGGACTTTAAATGTGCTTCTAATATTTAGCTTTGTTTAACAAGAACAAGTCTGTACTAGCTTTGGCTTCTGCATGGGATACAGCTCATGTATCATTCAGCCGACAACAGAAGGGTCATTCCGCTTCCTGGGGATAGTAGGAAGTGATCTGCCTTTTCACGCTTACCTCTGGAAACTTGTCACTGGGAAAACGTAAGATCAGGATAACGCTGTTCAAAGAGCTGACTGAGAAAGGGTAGCAGGTCCTGGCTGATGGAGCAGCAAATACAGTTCCACAGCTGAGCCCTGGATCGTGTTTATTTTTGAACAGAAGACCTCACGTTTCCAGTGAGATATTTTGCTCAGCAAAATACATGCATTTCATATTTAATTGCTGCAAGCTGTATATCTCATACACTGGTTAAGAAATGAAGTAGTGTGGGAAGGACAGTTATTTGGGGGAGCTGTAACCATAAAGATCCCACTGAACAGGATTTTCCCTTGTTCCAAACTGTTATCTCACTAGATAAAAACATTGTGCTTTATGATTGAGCTAATTGTGTTGGACAAGCCAGTCTGCAGCCCTAGAAGCCTGGATTTTCAAATGTGCTGAGCATTGGCAGCTGCAACTAAAGTCAGTGGGGGCATTTAAAGTGCAATTAAATGTGAAGTTGTCTAAAAATTTAGCCCAGAGGCTGTCTGTCGAAGGGGAGTAGAGATCCTGCCTTACCTCACAAGGTTGCTGTAAACACTTGTGGCACAGCTACTTACACTACTGAGAAGTTACATGGAAAAGTCTCTGGAGAAAAAAAAAAAAGCTTTTTTTTCGTTGTTTTCTTTTTTCTCCCCAGACCAGGGTTTGTCTATAAATGTCTTGAGCCACAGACTGAACGGTGAAGAGGAAACACTCGTGTATGGTTTGCCCGTTTGTAGACTGAATGGATGACAGATCATGCCCCCTTCCTTCCAAAACTGGCTAAAAATCATAGCTGGTATACCACATGGACCATATGAATGTTGTGCAAGCATATCTAATTCTAGCATTCCCTACAGCATTTCCCCTAAAGGGAGGGTGCCAGTGGTATTTTAAAGACATATTACATATATTTATAAATGAATGCAATATGCATAAACAACATATATATAAGATGCCTTTTTAGATAAGGGACTGGTGTCTGACACACAAGGAAAGGCTGAGAGAGGTGGGACTGCTGGAGGAGAAGAGAAGGCTCTGGGTAAGAATCTCATCAATGTGTACAAATACCCAAAGGGAGAGTGTAGTAGAGGAGGCTGAGCCAGGCTCTTCTCAGTGATATCCATTGCAAGGTCAAGAAGCAACAAGTACAAATTGAAATTTCCATTAAGAAAAATGTAAGAATGTAAGACACAGGTAAAACTGAAAAAAAACCCAAACCCAAGAAGTGTTTAGGTGACCAGACACTGGAACAAATTGTCTAATGAAACTGTGGAGCTTCTATCCCTGGGTATGTTCAAAACTGAAGTGTACATGATCCTGGGTGACCTGCTCTCATGGACTCTGCTTTTAGGAGAAGGCTGAACTAGATAATCTCTAGAGGTGCTTTCCAACCTCAACCATTTTGTGATAAGCAAGATAATACTCTTTTTTTTTCCATTTTATCATTTATTCACTTTCCTTGCAGTGTTGGCAGTATAGATCAGTTTATAACTGGTTCTGATTAGGCGTTTCTGCTTTTTTTTTCTCCTTTACCAACTCTATCTTTTCCTTTTGTGGGTGCTGGTGTCTAACTTTACAGGCTATTAGTAATGCTCTGTTAGGTCT
This sequence comes from Heliornis fulica, assembly GCA_013399135.1. Lineage (NCBI taxonomy): Eukaryota > Metazoa > Chordata > Aves > Gruiformes > Heliornithidae > Heliornis > Heliornis fulica. The sequence continues at coordinate 929,844 of VXBZ01008231.1, forward strand.
CCTGAAGTCAAAGCCTATTTCTTCTTTTGTGAGTGAAGCTTCAGACCAACATAACTGAGTGCCTTGCTGAGAAATAGAAATTAAACAAAACATAGCATAGAATGTAGCAGAAAATAAAATTATGCTTTCTAATATCACTACAGTAGAAACTGAATCTACTTCATTGTACTGTTTCAACCGAATAGGGAAACCACTCATAATAGGTGAGGATTAATTTGCCAATAACTGCCTATAAACTGAAGAAGTGACCAAGAATGAGAGCTGACATCCTAATAATAGTGGTGAATTTATTATATAAGAATGGAAATTTGTAATTTAAATCATTTGGGGGGGAGTGGTTCTAAGGAAATAAAAATACCAAAGTTGAATACCCATAATAACAATAATTAGAATTAGCAGTAAATATTGCCCTGCAGCTTGCTGTTCCAATTGAGACACTTTTGTAATGTTTTAGATCATATGACATGGTGATTTATACCCTTCTCTTTTCAAGCCTTAGCAAAAAACTCTGTTCTGTTGCCTTAACATATTTCCTGCCTTTCCGTGAATGGTTGTGACTGGCCTACTCACTTCACAGTCATTATTTGATAGGTCTTCTAATTAGTATTTAACCATATAGTGACTGACATGACATAAACTCAGCAGCATACCTTCTAGGATAATGGGAATATTTTTAAATTCTGCTGAATAAAGCATGGAAATGTAGCACACCATTTAAATGATTAACACAGTTACTATTAGCAGCCTAGAAGATAATTACAGAATGATTCACATCATTTTGTTATTCTAATAGCTATTCATACTGGGATTGTGGTACATTAAAAATTATTCAGCACAAGTGCAAAAAGCCTATCAAAGTCTATAAATACTTCATAGACAATCAGTCAGCACTGTGTCAAATTGAACATGCTAATTATGGAAGATCCTCAAACCAGATATCTTTTCATTACACACTTTTTATCCTCTTTAACATCCGGAATGTTTAACTACTTGTTCCAACTGTCCTTCGTCGATATTTCTTAGGGGTTTTTTGTAGGACTCTGGAAAATGCAACTGGCTGGTATATGCATATAATGTAAATATGCAACAAGTGCTATTAAATCATCTTTATGCTCATTCAAAATTATAGGTTGAGTGGATCTTCTGTACCTTCTCTGTCTGGTTTCAACAATGCCTCAAGAACAAATTATTTTTTTTTTTCCCAGGCTGATTTTCTTGCATATTTTCTTGCATATGTTGTTTTACTCCTAAGGGAGTTGCACTGGGGAGTGAAACATATCACTTAATTTCTTCTCAAATATAACATCAGGATTTGTACCTGGCTTTATTCTGCTTCTTTGTATGTACATATTTTTCTTCAAGAAGAGGGAACAGACGTGGGGGTTAACTTATGTGATTATACCATTGTAACGTCCCTTCAGAGTGCTGGGTAATTTCCTCACCTTGTTCTTTACTTCTTTCTATTCTGAAGAGGTGTAAGTTCTGTTAGTTGTTATGTGTTTAGTGGGATTTGCTTTATTCTTCCATCAATAACTTTGCTTAACAGTAATAAGTCTGATAATGGATCTATTGATCGGAATGCTTCGTGACTTCTTAAATCTAATGATCACATTCGTATCTGTCAAAAGCATAAGAAAAGAATGTGTAAGCACAAGGGTTTTTCTCAAGAGTCTGGAGGGTGGGAAGACAAAATGGGACACTGACAGTTGAAAGGAAAGATGAAGAGTTCTGTTCAGCCCGAGTGAAAAGAGTGAGGAGCTTGAACTAATATTTTCTTTCTTTGAAGAAACTGATGACAGATCTTTGAGATATCACTTTTCCTAATATCCTGAGCTATGGTAAAGATGGTTAGTTTTGGTTAAATACAGTTTCACAAGTGAACACTTGAAGGAATAGCTAAGGTGTTCTGCCAGTTCTTTTCTGTGCCATGTATGACAACAGAAAACAGGACCAAAACAGGCAATTTAGAAATGGCAGTTAAAGGCCCCAAAAGACAGTTTCCATCAAACAGAAGATATTTTTGTGCTCAGTTGGGGGTACTTAAACTGTTTATGAAGCCCAGATAGAGAAATTAACATTTCTGAATAATCATAGAACAAATGAGGAGTGGGATCATGCTGGGTTGTATAACTTTTTCTTCTAATAAAATATTTTCCATTATATTTTGTGGGATATTTATAACCCAAAGATTTCATGCAAAAATCCAGAGTATTACTGTATCGATATAGAAGGAAATGACACATAACAGTATGATAATTGCTTACCATGAAGTTGGATTAAAATCTAGTCAATGCCTTTGCTTGCATCTAACATTTGAATGAAAGCGTAGTAATATCACAGCATTCATATAGTGAAAAAAATGGTTCTGTTTCTTTTCTTAGTACTATTTAAATTCAGAAGAGTTATATCCAGAATGTTAAACCAAAGAGATGGTGCATGAAGGATATATCTCTATCAAAAATATTTATCTATCTAGGTGACACTGGGCGACACACAGAGAAAAATATTTTCCTCAACATCATCGTTTGTATTGCAAACATATCGGATTGAACCACATAATAAAAGGTAGTTCTTGTTCTAAATTTTGAGTTTAAAGTTCATATTCCAGACAGCAAGGAGAGAGAGGAGAAGCACCAGACTGTGACTGGCCAGCAAGGCTGAGTACCTGGCTCAGGAGCTGTACCAGTTGCAGGGATTGCTCTCCCCAAAATCTCAGCCAGTAGTTTGGTGGCATTCTCTAAAGCAAAAAGCAGAACTGAGAGACAAATAAACTCGCTAATTTTTTATCTTCCTTCAATGAGAGGTTTAATTCAGTTTCAGTTTGAAGTTCAGATGGAGGTTGAGTCTTGTTTTATTTTATTTAAATGAGTTCATCTGCCTCATATCATGGCTTTGCTTTCCTATGCATTTTAGCTTTCTGGTCTTTTCATGTGAGGTAGTAAATACTGTCTCTTCTCAACAGTTGAAATGTTCAGGACGTGATCATTTTGAATGTGCAGGATGAAATCTTTGAAATGCTGCAATTCATTTCCAGTGACCTCTGGAATGAAATCACAGTTCATAGGGCTAGTGCTCTGCAAGTGACATCCGGGGTCACTGAGCCCGGCGCAGGGAGTTCAGCTCACTGCACGTCTTCTAATCTCTATCACATGCGTACAAACTCTTGGGTTTGGGGTTTTTTCTTGGCAGACCTTCAACACTGCTGCAAACAGACACTAGATTTGGAAGCAAGGTTTAGCTCTTCAGGGGAGACTGAAGCCTAGGAGTTCTCAAACAAAAAAAAACCCAACTCTGAACTGATTGTATTTTATGAAGGTGACCTGGGGTGGGGGATGTTGTTACTGGATTCTGCCTCACATATTAGTGGGCATAAGTGGAATAAAATCCCAACCCCACTGCTACCCCCCATCTCAGGCATGCTGTTCACTTTAGCTTTCCGCATCTCAGTTTCTCTTTCCATCCCCAGGAACTACAAATATAAAGTGTCTTCAAATCAACACCTTTATATAAGAGCTGCATTCAGACTGAGGCAGACCAGAGCAATCCAGCCAGCTTCAGCTTCTGTTATTTGTGAGTACTTTACCCTAAATTAAAAATAATCTTGATCCTTTCTTTTTTTTTTTTTTAAAAAAAAAAGCAGTTTAAGTTGAGAAGGTCACTCCTTTCTCTGTAGCTCAGTTTCTGTTTTTTCAAGTAATTTCAGGATATATCACGTCATAGAATGTCAGATGATACATTCCTACACACTTTTAAAATCATTGCTTCTTTCTGTAAAAAAGTAAAATCTTGTTAGGAACACATTCAGATTGGCTTTCTTTTGAAAAAAAAAAAGGGGGGGAGGGGGAAAACAGGGGCATGGGAGGGGAGTGCCCTTATTTTACAAAATATTTCCTAACCCAGAGCTTATTGACATCTTCCAGATCAAGTTTACACAAAAAGAAGATTTTTTTTTTAGCATGCATTTATCACTGATTAAATTGGATCTACAGATTCTGCTTTTTTGTAAAAGCTGAGAAATATTTTTCAACATCAGGCCTTTTTTGAAGACAATCAGACTTTTTTTTTTATTGAGCATAATGGAATAAAGACATGACCTTCATTATAATATCTCAAATGCTACAATATAATACATTTGCTTAAGTCTGGGGGAAGGAAACCAAACCAATTTATTATAGCCTGTTGATTCACACTCACATGCTGTGCAGTTTGTGTGAAGGTCCCATTTACTTTTTCACATGAACTGCCACAGCATGGTTTAAATAGAGATTTCTCCAGCACTAGTGTTAAGGTTCCTCATTAACATCATTTCTGGAGTCACTGAGCCAAGTATATCCCTAGTGCAATTCCACTGATCTCAGTGGGGTTATCTTTGAGATATATTTGGTCCATTGTTTCTACAGAATCTCTTTGTTCTTTTTTGATCTCTTTAAGAATTTTGTTACTTTGAACGTTTCTCACATAGCAGGTCATCACGCTGAAAAGTTTGCAAAACTTGTAATTTCTCAGGTATTTCTGTGATGAAATAAAACATTACATCCAATAACATACTGTCACTTATTGTTTTTGTTTTGCGATCTATATGGACATCCTGTTTTCCAGGTAAGTGCAAGTTTCTTTTCTCATTTATTCTGTTAAAAGTATCAAAACTTGATGTGATTGCCAAAAATAACTTGAAATGGACTGCAGGTGCATTTTGCATCATTTTCTCTTCATCTCTATTGCTTGCAAATTTTGGAAAAAAATAAAATCAGGTAGGGATGCTCCCAGGCCAATATATTCTCACATTGAAAACTCTGAGTTTGTCTACATACTGTATCAGTATTGAACGTTTATCCTCATCAGTTTGTTGGATTTTTTTGTTGGGGTTTTTTAAATTTTATTAGGAAAAAAAAGTATGCAACATTAAAAACAATGTAAAAATTCACAAATACACAAAATTTGACACCCATTAGATTTGACATGAATGATTGTTCTGTACATTCTGCATATACATGTGATTTACATCATTTAGATTTTTTGATTGGGACAATGAAAAGGCTGATTAGGGAAGACAGTATTCCAAAATCAAATCATCCCTATGATAAATGGTCAGTTAAATCAAAAGCAGATCTCATTCTCAAAACACCATCTCTTATTCTTTACAGTATATTACTGTACTGCAGTTTTGCACAGATGTTTGGTGGCCTTATTAATTGATATTAATTTTCCCAGAAAACTATTAACTCAGCACATGTACCTTTTGACTTCGTATTCAAAGATTCTGTCTCTGTCAGATATTACGAAGATAAGACAGATAATACATATAAATTAAATGTTTTTTATCAAATCCATAATCTGCAGGGGAAAATGACTTGAACCTGGGACCCCTGGTTCTCTGAGCTCATACTTAACTTGCTGTCAAGACCCTTTTGTTCTCCAAAGTCTATTATTTTAAGTCCTAATGTGGGATTGCATTCTGCAGGGAGCAGCCTGCAGGCTCCAGAGGCACTAAAACCGCTTCTTGCTGCTTGAAGAAGTAGCATTTGGGTCTGATGATAACAAGTGGGGATGGGAATGCTAGCACAGAAGGTTCTGCTGCCACATGGCCTTTGCTTTACACACAGACACACACGCTTGGGACAGTGCTGCAAGAAAAGTGTACCTGTGAGTTGTGTTCCTTATTCAGATACAGGGCTGTGATTTTCTGCAAAACTTCCAGTCCATTTGAGTCTGTTGCTAACATCAAAGGTGGAAATGCTACTGCATCTAAATGGGGATGTGAAAACCTCTCATTTAAAAGTACTCAGAAGCAAAACTCGTGTTCAGCCACATGGCATTGTTTTATATTTATATAGATTTATATGTGAGACAGATTGGAAAGATGTAATCTAATTTCATTTAACATCTCGGAGTCCTGAAGAGCACTTTCTCAAATGAATTAGGTGCTGATAAGTACAGTGACTGTGTCGTCAAACATTAACAGCCAAGCTTCAGTCAGTAACCGCCCTGCATGTTATATTAAGTGTTAAGAAAGTGAATGTTAGTTAGAAACCTGGCTTGTCTCCGTGCACTTCTCAGAAGTGCAGTGGGATCATTTATCTGCAAAACATTACAACTCAGATAAAGTGAGGAAGGGCTCATCTGAAGGCTGGCACCTTCGGACAACACCCGGTACATCACCGAAGTGTTTGCCTTACACTGCTGCAATCTCAGTGTGTTACTCCTTTCTTCCTGGTCCGCAGACCATGAGAGTGAATGGCAACATACTGAACCATATTTTAACTCTGATCTTTGCATTCAGAGTGATATACAAACAGAATAAAGTCAGAAAATGAGGCATTAACCCATAAACTCCTTTTCATGATCATCCACTTGAATTTCCTTGTCCTGGCATCAATTGATTTCACAGACACTATGTGAAATCACGATTTTGTGTCACACGCCATCTGGCCTTGTGCAACACATCAGAGCCTCCTAAAGCAAGAACACAAGAAGCAGTGCGTGCAGATACACACACTCTGCTGAGTGTACCACGATGTACATCTTGCAAAACGCCACAGAGACTGAGAAGGTCAGGTGCCATTTTGACATGGTCAGAGTGCTCCAGGCTGTTCTTTTCCCCACTGAGGCTCAGGGAAAGCACATACTGATTAGAAGTGGGACCTTTAACAAACAAAGCCTTGCATGCACGTCCCAGGGGGTGGGGGTGGGGTGGCATTTCCACCTGGCAGGCATCCTTGGAACATTATGACTGGGGATATATTGTGATCCTAAACCACTCTTAAGAGCCCTCATCCTGAAAGTAGTGGAGCTGTGAAGTTGTCATTGGTGCCATCATTGCAGGCTGTCAGTCCCAGCACAACAGGGCATCACTATCCTCTGGCATAGCTGTGCAAGAATATCCTGAAATATTTTTCAAATTTGGTGGTGACTAAGATCTTCATTGCAAGGGGAAGAAAACCCCAAACTTTTAGCTAGGATGGAGCTTAAATTCAAATAACTTTCTCAACTGGGAGTAGAATAAAGCTCTAACGTTTATTTCCCGCTTGCACTTAGCTCAGGGGCCTACCCTCAGAGTAGAAAGCCTTAGTTACTCCAGCTTTATGAAGACAAAAAACCCCAGGGATTTAGGGGCTCAAAGTGAATAGCCCAGCTCTGGACTGTGTTGTAACAAATCCATTCAGGGCACTGGTAAGATCTGCTTTCCAGCTAAACAACATAAAATGAAATTCAGTTTCTTGGATGAAGTACTGGAAATTATTTTAGTATTTTCAGTAAAAATAACTAACAGTGATGAGTAACTTCCTGGATAAGTGCATCAGGCAATGGGCATTGTTCCTCAATCTGATAAACTCTTAGCAGGGAACTTCCCTTCTCTGGGGTTGCTGCTCTGCCCTGGTTTTGTGTCTCTTCAGAACAGGCCGATCTGTATACTCTACAGTCAAACATTGAGCAATCAGTACCACCAGGGCGATGTTTTTAACGAGAAAAGCAGTTAAATAAATGGAATGTCATTAAGACATACAACTGTTTTGGAGATGATGCCAGCAGTATAACAGAAAGTTACTTTAAAATATTGCTTGCTATACATTTATTTTAATGTATATGAAATTCTGGAAACAAACCACTTTAACTAGCTGAAGAAATAGAGACTCTTTGCATACACTGTTTCAAATCCCAGTAGTATTTCAGCCTTTTGGAGTTGTCCCTTGAACTGTCAAAGAGGGATCTGGACAGTTTCTTAGTGCCTCTTCCTGTTAAATCCTTAAGTGGCATGTATATATGCTTAAGGAATGGGTCAGTTTGCAGACAAAAATGTCCCGATCTTAAAAAAAAAAGAAAGAAAAAAGAAAGATGAAACAGATTAGTGATTAGAATAGTGAAACCCTTTGTCCTCCGTTGATTGGGTTAGTTCCAAGATTCAGTGGTCACTTAAACATGGTATGAAAAAAAGGGATGTGGTTGAAAATTCCTGTCATATGCTTCAGCAATTTATTATTTATTTTTTTTTTACAATATTTTGTTCTGTGTCTGTTCAGTTCAAAGCGTTCAGCATTCACTTCCAGACCTTCAATACTGTTTCTCTCTTTTTAGTGAGAGACCTAAAGACGCTTTAACCAAATAAGAGGCTATATTTTGGGGTTTTTTTGTTTTGTGCCTATAGTGAACTCATTCCATTCAGAAAGGGTATTTTTTTTCAAACGTAACTGGGCATATATTAAGGCCTAGTAGGCTTCACATTGATAGTAGCTACACACATAGTAACCCTTTCTTGGGTTTTTCACACATCCTCTTCATCTACCTACTCTTTATTCTTTGTTGTGAATTCTCCATATAATTAGAAGGTGATGTCAATGATTTTAATGAACCAGACAAGGTTGTTTTTTTTTTTACTTCTAGCTGTTTTGCATTCTTCCCCAGGTGAAATGAAGATCGTCCCTTTCTCTGTAAATCAGCCCTTAACTGCTAGCGATGTACAGATCTAAGACTGCGCCTCTTGCAAAGTACAGATTAACCAGCACCAGACAGTAGGATCCAGAAGGATCACTAAAGAAATGGTAAAAAAAGAAAAAGAGTTTGAGTGTTACAGTCCTTACAACTGCTTCTTTATATTTTTGTTTGTTCCTCTGTTCCAAAGATGGAAAGTAATTGAGCTCCTTGGTGCTACAACATTACTTAGTTTCCTTTCTTAGCAAATGTTGAAAAATATTTTACAAAGAAGGTAACAGAGACAACGGGGCAGAATCTGTTGCAAGTCATCACTTTCATTCTCAGTCAAAGTTCTTTATTTCTCAGTTTTGTGGTATCCTAGATGTATCCCCCATGGGGACCACAATGATGACATAATTATCACTGTTTTCACCCAAGAAATTTAGTGCCTTTCTTTGTGGGGGAACTGAAACACTTGGTAAGCAGAGACTTCCCAGATATCCAAGGACAAGAGTCAAATTGCTCAAGCTGTTTGGCTTTACACAGTTGCAAGGAAGAGCAACTTCAGAGGAAGACAAAAATTATTGTATCATAGGTAATGTATTATTGCATTGTAATTAAATGCACCATCATAACCTGGAAGCAGCTGTACAAACTAGATAGTGCTGGATGAAAGAGACTGGATTTTTTTTTTTTAGCCTAGGTAACTAATGTTCCCCAGGTATCAGATTCCCATGCAATGCCAAGTGAGGTAACATGTTAATTCATACAACATTCAAAATATCCCTACAGGGACATTTCAGAGTCAGATAGGTACAACTTCAGCATTTTGCAGACATCTACAATCCTTTTGCCTGTTCATAACAGCAATTGTTAACGGAAGAGAGTTGTTTAGATTTCTTGCAGTCAATGCATCTTTTAGTTAGGATGTCTAGCACCGAACGATTTTGCATGTCATGACATCTACATCTAAACCAACAGTGTTAATATTAGCAGTCAGCCACTGAAATGCAATCTAATATAGGCATTATTTAAAAACAAACAAACAAAACACAGAAATCATGAAGGGTTGATCCAACATCTCACAAGAGCTGTGGGGATTAAAAAAGCATGAAAACAACCTTCAGTTGCTTTTTTTGTGCACTTGTGGGTACAATTGGTTTCCTGCTTTGGGGCAAAAAAAAAAGAGAAAAGCCTGTTGGTTTAACTAGGAAATATCCATCCCAGTTCTTTGCCTCTGGAAAAAAATTCTTGCAGAAGTTGGTAGTGTGGAGGCTATTTCAGCAATTGGGAAACCCCAGGAAAGAATTTACAAAGAATGTTAATGCATTTTCTCCATACTGAGTTTAAATCCCCTCAAACAATGTGACAGACATGCACTGACAGGGTGAAGAATTACATACAGCTGAACTTTAACTTTTTTCCTAACTTTAGACCAAGTGATTTCTTGGAGATGGTATCTCACAGTTTCAAATCCATATACATACCTTGCTACAGCAAAATGCTTCCCATGTCCTGAAGTAACTGTCAGGGGGGTTTATTTTTAGTTGAATAGAAATTTGATAAAGAATAAGAAAGTAATCATCCAGAGGTGAAATCCAAAGAAGGAACTTATAAATACACCGATTCACCAGACTCCAGTTAGTTACCAGGCAACAGGAAATGTTGAGCACAAAATTCCAGATTTCTATAGAGTTATGTTGTATTTATACCCCTCACCTGCCTTGGGGTGGAACATAAAGGAGAAAACTAAGCAAAGCAGAGTGTGAATGGGGCTTTAAAATACAGCTTTCTTGGAAGAAGGATGCTAGGGGTCTGTTCCCTGCTTTGTTTAACATAAAATAGTAAACTTAATCAGAGCAGTCTGAAATATGCATTTCTCCCCTTCCAGGCAAGCTCCCTAACCTCAAGGCCAATAGTTTAACAAGTATTTAATTACTTCATTCAAAATGGAAGTGTGTCCCCCAAAATATTCAGAGGCTCCTCTCATCCAAGGTTTCCCCAAGGCACCCTCCAGAAACTTTTGGAGAGATAATTTAAGCCAGAATTCTATTGGACAGAGGGAAGGGGAGAAAAAGGCAGGTTTCAAGAACAAAAGCCAGTATACTAAGAACAGTCAAGAACACCATGAAGCTTCAGATCTAAACTATTAATGAAACACATGGCTGTCTGAAAAATGGGGACCACAGTCCCAAAGGCTTCACTGAGAATTGTGGAACAGAACTGTGAATGCAGATTGGTTTAGCTCTGCTTCCTTTTTGTGGGGTTGGGTTTTTTTGCTTGGTTGTTACTGTTGTTAAACCATTTTGTTTGTAGCTGTTGTTAAACTATCTCTCAGCCATCACTTTGTTTTTGTCTAAGAGCTTTGTTTGTTATTTCAGATGATTAGTACCAGATTCATGAGTGAGGTTGTAACTTCCAGAATTTTTTTCCACTCCTGTGATTATGTTGCCCAGTCTTTAACTTATCTACAAAATAATCTTGTATTTTGAAGACATTTTACAAAAATTGAAAAAATAGTAAAGAAATTGAGGATGAGATTTCAGAGGGAGTTCTTACAATTATTTTACAGAAAAAGATAGAAACCTTGCTTTGGAAACCACTAGTGGGATCGCTTATATTCCGGACATTCCCAGCAGATATTTGTCTTGACTGCATTTTAAAAACTTCTCATGAAAGAAAGTCCACAACCTGTCCAGGAGTGTGACAGAGAGAGACTGGAAAATATGAACTCTTAGAGGAGCCTGGTTTCCAGAAGGTACATGATCAGGCTTCCATAAAAATCGCCAGCTTCTCTTTAGGTCCCCCTCAACTAGCCAGTGGTTTTACAGAAACATTGGTTCTAAAATCACACCTGTTAATAAGATCACTGAATGAGTTCACCAAAGAATTTGCTCTTAAGTTAAATTGCATAGGCTACAGATGAAAAAAAAATCCTCATATGGGCAATGAGTCGTAAGCAGTTGATCTGAGGGTCGTAAGCTGGTGATCTGAGGGTTTAGACTTAGCAATCAGTTCATTTATTCATTCCTCTTGTTTCTCTTCACAGAGTCTGGCTTTTGTTGGGGCCTGATGGCAGGGACTGAGGCAAGTTCCTTCTCTCTGGCCCTTCTTGACCGTTCTTTTTTGGTTTTATGGGGATGTCCCAAAAGTATATTTTGAGGAAGAGGTCAAAGAAAAGTTCTCAGCAAAATGAGAATGGAGGAAAATATTGAGACCTGAGTGGAAGTAAGACAAAAGGCATATTCTTTTACCAGGCACTGAAGAAGCATAAAGAAAGTAATGAATCTTTTAATTGTAATTTCCATACCCTTAGTCTAGTGGAGAAGCATGCTCCAGACTCACCTTTCTGGCCAGAGAAGACAGGGAACTGTGCCAAAAATCAGTGGCCTGATGGTTTTAAGTTAAAAAACAAAAAAAAACCCACAACAAACTGGAAGTGGGATGTTCTCCTGGGACTGGAAAACAGCAGCAGCTCCAGATTTATGAAGAAAACAACTGAGAATTTGATGCTTTGTAAATGTAAAGAATTTCTAACACACGAAGTAAGCAACTAGGCACAAAAGAAATGTAAAAAAGAAGGAAAGGGACTAGAAGGTCTCACAGAAAGTAAGGCAAAACAAGTTGTGGATACCAAGCTAAAGTTTCAGTAGCTACTTTTTAATTTTTTTTTTTTTTTTACATTGTTACATGCATCTTCCAGTATACGTAAGTTGTCCGGCTGGCTCAGCCAAAATAAAACAGTTGAGTCATGTGGTGGCAGCAGGAATGAGTGTCTGTGATTTTCATGGGCTGATGACTGGGGCATCTTACCAGATGCAATCAGCTTGTGAGGGAAGGACATTGTCTATAGGAAGTATGATGTAAATAATTTGCTGTTGCTTATGACCTTGTGTTTTGAGGGGAAAAGGTGGTAATGTTGAATTTGATTACTGCTGTGATCCTATTGCTTCTTTCATGGTATAGGAAGGTAGATAGGGTAAATTAAAATGTAATGTGTTTGTAATGTTTAGATCAGTGACAGTGGAGTTGGAGAAGGGTTAGGGTTAGGTCCAAGAAGTTTAAATTATTAACTCTGTTAAATAGCATCAAGTTCCTAATATTCACAATCAGACTTTCCAGATAGAGGAATGTTGGACAAAGACAAACAACGAATTTCCTGACTATTCTGTAAAATTGAAGAAGAAAAGCCATTTTGAGTTGCTTAAACAATTGTAGGAACCAAATAGTCAGGAAAAAAAATCATTTGCCATTTGACAAAGACAAAAGGTTTATGTGATCCGAAGTATTAAACCTTCAAGTACTGATTTTTTTTGTATGGCAAAATTGCAGATGAAGAAGATTTCCAAATGAAAAAATGTTTCCTCCACAACCCCACCCCACCCCACCATCCCCCCAAAAAGGACAAAGTATTCTTATCCTATTAATATTTAGGTTTTGCATTAACAATGAGGAAAACCAGAAATGAACTCATGAAATATTTCAGCTGACCAGGCTTTGCATTTATTCTCAGGAAAAGAAAAAAATCAGTTTAAAGTGGATCTGGATGTGGATTTTTCTCGATCTACTGAAGAGTACAGCCTGTCAGATCCAGCTGATCACTTGATTGTGTATTCAGTTTGAAATGTATGGGAAGCTCTGCTAATTTCATTATCTTTTCAAAGCTATAAGGAATGATTCTTAAAGCTACTATGTCATACAAAACTAAACTTGCCCGGTGACTATGTATGTCAGACACATTAGTCCCTTTTTCCTCCACGAAAATAAATCTGACTTCTTTGCTATAATTGTAAATGATTCTTTTCTTCAGAAAATAAATCTCTGGGTTTTAAACAGACCTTTTTTAAAAAATAAAAAAAAAAAGAGAGAGAGGAAAAAAATAAAGCTTTTGCTCAAGAAATATTTGAATTTGCAACCCAATAGTCTTGCATTGTTAATAATTTTAAAGTAAATTTTTTTGAGTGAGCTCAAAGTAGTGATTCCAGTGGGTTCTCTGAGGATAACTTGTTTTATTTGAAACCTTTCTTAATTTTAGAATTTCTTATCCCTAGTAAAAAAATGTAAATTATGCTTTCTTGAAATGTGTTTTTCAAAATAGTACAGTTAAATACAGACCAGCAAGTACCCTTCTCACTCCTCCACATCTTTCCAGCTAGCTACCAAGAAGTAGTTACTTAGGTGTACAAAACACAAAGTCTGTTGTAATCTTTTTTGAGCAACACAAGCCCTACTTAAATGGGTGTCGAATATACCGACAGCACTCAAATTTTAAAATGAAAAAAAAAAAAAAAGAGAGAATAGAAAGAAACCGATCATTCAACAGAAGCTTAAATCTTAATCCAGCTGCCCAGAGGGTAGAAAATAAATTTGGTTTACAGCAAAATTAGTAACTTCAAATATTTTGTGGTTCAAAAAGGAACAAAAAGTGTATGTATAAAGACACACTACTTTGTCATTGTTTAGCTTCATCTGCTTCTGATCCCATGGCATGATATTATATTCCAGAAAAACAACTGTTTTCACTCTTTCCACTTGCTCCGATATTCCCATACTTCTGATATTTTGTTTCCACTGATGCAAGAAAGAAAGAAAAAAAAAAAAAAAGGAAAGGAGGAAAAAAACAATTACATCTAAAATTAAAGAGGCAAGGAGCTAACAATTAAACAAGAAATGCACAGCCTCGGTTGTCCAACATCAAACCCCTTACCTTCAGGCTGCAGGGCTGTTCATAAAGGGACAAGGAAGCCTCTTGCACCCCTCTCAGAATACTGAGAGGAAAATAGTTGGTTTGACACATGCACTCCAAATTCCTCTGATCCACCAAACACTACCCAGACTGTCAGTCAGGCTGTGTCTCCTCTTAGGGTCGCATCCTAGCGTTTTTTTTAGGACTGTCATGAGGACTACAAGGAAGGAGTTCCTTGGGATCTTTGGTTTAGAGAGATCATGGAACATTGACCTTAGCTTGCTTTTGGGAAGGTGTTCGTAGCTGCTGCTGTTTGGGGACTAGTTGCTCTTTATTTCACTTATAATGAAATCAGCATAACCCTGATTTCACTGATCATCAGAAGGCTAGCAAAAATCCATTGTTAGCCTCAAAGTCTATAAAAAAGTATAAGTAAATGTGTCAATTAATTCCCTTAACCTCCACCTTCTCTACAGAAAAAAAAAAACCAAAAACCCCAAACCAAACCACCACAATACTAAGGAAAGCAACTGGCTAAAACTCTTAAGAATCTTTACAATAAATAGGAAGAAACTGTTTCATTTGACTCCTGGATTCTGCAGTTTGTAGGAGCATTTCATGTTTTCAGTGTTTTTTCTGCAGTCAGGGAAGCTAGAAAGTGACTTTGCCATTTTAAGGAAAATTGAGATCTTGACCATTATCTCCTGAAAGCACTGTCATGAGATTCAGGTGAAGTAGAACCAGAGTCACATGCATGATAAATAACCCTTCCTCAGACAAAGGGAAATTCCCAGAGTCCCCACTGCAGGCAGGACACAGAAGTCCATGTGAGCTGTGGTCTGACTGGGGAATTCGGACACAATTAATGTGTCCTGTACTTAGATAGGGGTTAATCAGAAGCATGCTTGGGAATTTGTAGCTTTAAAATCTACTTCATATAACATTCAGCTTAACCAAAAGGGAACAAAGTGACTTTGAGAGAAGGAAAGAGCTATGCATTTGCTTTCAGGGAACGTCACATTCCTGGGAAGGCTGCTAAAACACACTAAACTAGGATGTTCGCTTCTAGTGTAGTTTGGTGTTGTACTCGAGGAATGGGAAGATCAAAGCAGCCTCTCTGAAGATACTTTCTGAAGCCTGTGCTGACATGTGGCACACCTGGAACAAGGTTGCAGTTACATGTTCTTGGATGTAGAGGTATTTCAATGTTTATTCCAGCGCTTGAGATATTCTCCTCCACAGACAGGGAATTGGAGCCCGTGTCCCTGCGTACCCACAAGCTGCAGTGCAAACGGGACTGATTGTTCCAGAAATAAGGCAGCACCATGGTTCCACAACTGTACCAGTGTAATTATTTCAGCTGAAAATGAAAATTAAATGAATCCCCTGTGTTACAGTTACACAGACAAAGCTATTTTTTGTAGATTGACTTTACTCAAAGGAAGCGGGTCTGACAACATTGTACAATCCAGAAATCTTTTATTTGGAATTTTTTCTTGGATTGATTTTTGTTTTGGAACTTCTCTAAACAGTATTTAACTTCAAAAATATTCTGACGAAGCTGTACCATATGACATGCTATAAACACAGAATCTACAAAAGCTGCTTTATAAAAGTCAGGCGCTTTTATTCAGCAAGGCAGGCTCACAGATGTTTCATAGGATCTAATGCTAGGGAAAGAAGATTTGACAATGTGATCCATGGTAAATTCTAAATAAGCTTTCTGTATGTAGTACTAACATATAAAGTCTTGAGTTCTCACATGGCACTGAGGTATAGCTATGCTAACAGAAAGTAAACTCTGGTTTATAAACTGCACAGAACTGTGAGCTAAATCATTGCGTGTCCCCTGAGGGTGTAAAAAATAAGTATGAAGCAGTAACTAATCATAGAATGGAATTAAAACAAGGATCTATTTTCCATAAAGCCCCTGAGGAGTTTTTACAGTCTCATCACTGCATGGTGTCAAACAGGGCAGCTCTGTTGTGTTTAGCAAACATTAACGTGTCTTCTTCATAATCCTGTCCATGCCTAAAGTGAAAAGGGCCCCATGTCAAAAATCTTTCAGATAATGCCCCTGCTGACTCCACAGGTGTGGGTTTGCTCACTTCTGAGGTGCTGGGATCCTCTTAACCTGCTCATACTGCAGCAGAACCAAAATGAAACCATACCCCAAGGTGTAATCTCAACTCCAGAAGCCAAGGACTGAGTGGGAAACTCACTGAGCCCCCTTTCCACTTGGAAGCCTTTCCTCACATGGAGACCTGTGCTGTGTACCTTGGGTCTTTCTCTCCTGCGTGGTATGCGTGGGAGTGCTGCCTGGCCAGCAGCCTCCCCGTCTGACAGCACAGGGATAAATAACTGCACAGCATCCTCTGTGCTTATTTGAATCAGAGCTATTTACGGAGTCAAGATAGTTTCTGAAAACAATAAGCACCATGGAAAACCTTACTTTTCTGCCCCTTGAGAAATAGTTCCATAGTTAGTGTCTATCATACATCAGTTCTATCCAGAGGTTAGAAAAGGTGGCCAGGTGGGCGGCCTTAGGTTGTTTGGTTTTGTGGTTATTATAGTTTTCATCATGAATCCGCATTGACTGTGCTTATATTTTTAGGGAGGTATAAAAATTGTGTAAGATGACTGTTTTCTGAACTCTTAATTCCTGTCAGCTAGGAACCTTCTAAGTTATAGCCTTTTCCATGTTGATCCTTAGCCTTCTTGCAGACCATTTGGACTATCATCGCCACATTTTACTGTTACTCGTTCTGTATCCTTCCTTTTTCCAGGAAATGTAGGGTTATCACATGTAAGAAATTCCAATGGCTACTTCCTTAGATACCCCCTTAGTTTCAGCTCTGTAACTACAAGGAGAATAAATTCTCAGGAGTGTTTCTGAGTGCTGTTGGAAGTCTCAAAAACCAGTTACATATTAGAACGTTTCACTAAATACTGTTGGATATAAAGCTCCTCCCAAATTTTGAACAAACATCTCTCTGCTCATGAAAAGAACAACTCCAGCCAACTTTGCCACAGCATGTAGATAATGATATTAATCATTGCATGTTTGATGTCTTGAAATACTGAAAATTAAGTCCTGGGGTATGTTAGATATTTCTACTGCACCAAATTTAACATCAAAAGAATTGTTTTAAGAGAGATGTTATTTTGTCATAGCAGTTGTATTAAGAAGCAGTGACAAATTTTCACCAATTCTGGTCTTGCTCTCCCATGTGAATGAATGGGTTTCCCATTTAATGACAGACTGTCAGGTTACCAAAGCTTCAAGCATAAGCCAAACTTTTCTGAAACTGGGACTTCTCAAGACTAAATTAACTTCCCTTAACTTGCTGATAATTAATCCCTCTTTTTAATACAGTGAAATGAGATTTGTTAAACCTCTATTCAGTAGTGGTCAGATAAAAAAAAAAAAGCTTCTTATCCACATCTAGATAGATGAATACAAGCTAAATTGCATACTTCCACAATATCTGGGTTGCACAGAGTGGGTTTTCTTAACAGATTTATTACATAACTTAAGTGAAAAAAAAAAAAAAAACCTTGGTCCGGAGTAACTGATTGCTCTTAAAAAGCAAAGATTGTTTCCAGGAAAATTAATGAAGAAAAACATATCTTCTGCACTAGTGTCACTTGGGGTGAATAAATCTGATAGAACATAGAATTAATGAGACTGTCCTATCTATATTAACAATGTCCCATATATATTTTGGGACTTGATATAGAATATATGCTTTGCATCATTTCTTTTTAAAGGTTGCTGAATGCCACACACCAACCACAGCCTTATCTATTAAATTATGTAGGGTAGGCCTAAACCTCTGTAGAATATTTTCTCTGCTGTGCTGTAGGAACTTTTATCTACAGTGGTTTTGAATTAAATAACAAGTGCCCAGTTATATATGTTTATTTTTTTTAATGTGAGGTTTTTCCACTTTAATAGGCTGTGTATTTAGGCCCTCACTGAACAGCCGCGGTAGTGCGGCGTGCTTGCAACTCCATGTCCCTTAACTGGAGCAAAAGTTAGGGTTGGCTGCAGTAAGAGTTCCACATACAAAGCCACGTGAGGCACAGATGTGAAATCCACCATTGATGTAGCTCTGGTATGATCGTGCTTGCAGCAGTCGGTATGCTGCGGCTGCATTTGCCTTTGTGCTGTATTACTGGTGTTACATAAAAATGCTGCTGGCACTCAATGGGAATGATTGTATCTCTTGTGTCTTAAAGATTCAAGTAACAGAAAAATAAATAAATACCAAATAAAACCATACTTCCATCCAATACTTAATTTTTAGTGCAGTTTCTCAGGATCGTGGAGGAAACAATTTTAAAACTTTTTACCAAATGTTACATGTTTCCTTGGTAGTGCTGTTCTGTCTCTCTGCACCTGGATAACCAGTTTATCTCAAGTTGAAAATGCCAGCTGGCTGGAAGAACACAAAATTCTGCTCATTGAAAAAGCATTACCTTTTTTCTATTGAGACCTGACGGGATTTTAAACTCTATTGCGTGTAGATAATTTATCCTCTTTAACAGCATGATATAACCACATATAAAGAAGTATTTGAACTAGCCAGCTCCACACCTAGAAATAGCTTGGCAGTGACAGTAGAGAGCTGCACTAAAGCGCAAACCATTTTTAAACCTGCAAGAGCTTCCTCCCGCTTCAAGGGAGATGTGCTAGAGGAACTCAACCAGAGGGAAGCAGCCTGCACTGTCAATTCTTCTGCTTTGAGAAGGAAGTCTATGGTTACACAACCTCCTTAGACCCCATTACCTATGGATGAACTTGTTTTATTCCCAGGTGACGTCTCAGAGATAATCCTGGCTGCATTAAAAATTATGGAAATTATGGAAATTTTGTGAGTGGAAATTTGGACCCTTGTCATCACTTCTCACATATAAACTTAGTTTAAATTCCACTGAATGCAGTGTAACAATAAAGACAGAAGGTCATCCCACAGGATTTTCATAAGCGTATAAACAAAATTATCTGTGGGAAAAAAAAAAAGTCAAAAGTAGAATTTATGTACCCTTTTTGCACTTTTGAGTGTAACATTTCATTCTCTTTTTTTTCCGCCTGAAATGATTCCCATATTTCTCTAGAATCTGGAGCCCCATATCATGAGTGTGAATAATCTTTTATCATCTCAGGTTAAGATGGTTTATCAGCTGCTGGATCTGCCACTTCTTCAGTCACCTTTTCAAGGACCAGCTACTGATCCCACATCACATCAGTGGGATTTATGAGAGGAGGAGCAAAGGAAAAAGTAATGCCACATCTTGAAGGAGAGAAGAAGACATTTGTCTGAAAGGCTGGCTGTATTTTTGAAATGGCAGCTGTTTGGAACTGTTGACAGATTGGGAGTCTTGGAAATTGTCCCAGGCCAGATGGATTAGTGATCTGGGTTCAGGTGAAGTGGTCAAAGGTGCTTTATAAATGCCATTTCCCACATAGCTATCAACACTACATAGTAGTATAGGTAACAGTTATTTATATAACATTTAATTGAATTATTTCAGATAAACGTCCCACATAAGTCGGGGGTATGTATTTTTCTATCATTTTCCTCCCTTTATGCTGCAGCAAATGCAGTAACTTGAGACATTCCTACTATTTCTAATTGAATTAGGATGGGCTGAAGGCAAGATATCTGCAGAGGGGTGGTAGAGAAATAGCTATTTTAGTCAAGAAATCACTTTCAATCTTTTTCTCTCTCTTATTTTCTGTGACCTCAATACATTGATCAGATTCATGGTCCTGTTTTAAGGAATTTTCCAAGGAACAGATATGAATCAACTAAACAAGAACTGGAAAGGGGGGAAACAAGGAGTTTCATCTCTTAAAGAGAATTAGATGCTTTCCCTTCTTGTGCTCTTTTCTGCTGCGTTTTATTTATATTATCATGCATGCTTGCTCAGAACAAGTACATTTAAATTTAATTTTAAATGTAAGGAGTGGGAAAAAATTTCTCCCTCCATACATACATAAGGTGAAATATATAATTTAGTCAATTGAATCTATCATAGAAATAAAAATAATTGAACACATATGGTTTCTTTACAGCCTCCTTAGATTGAACTGATGCCCCTCATCTATCTTGCGTAATAACTGCAAAGTTGTGGGGTTTATCTGGTGTCCCTCCACTCTGTGATGGTCTGAAGCACATCTCAGAAGTACAGGTCAGAACCTCATCTGCCTCAGCAGTCTCCACTTGTGCCAAAATCCTTGGAAACGCTTGACAGTTAGCTCTGTGAATCGTTATCCTTCCCTATGCAGGTAACAGATCTTCTTCTGTGACTAACTGCCCATGTAATCTTCAATTGGTTACTACCAGGTTTCTACCAATAAAACTTAGTTGTTAAATCCACAGGAAAATTGAAGACAAAAGGTGAGGAGGCTTCTGTCAGGAGCCCAGTGCTCTATTTTAGGTTATGATCTAGATCCCTCTCTGGTTGGATACTGAACACAAGAGGCAGTTAGTTCGTTTGTTCACAAGTGATTAGTGAAGATATCCCTTCTCTGATCCCAAAGTGTCAGTTGGCAAAATGTGGTAATTTTCACAGTAAGCTCTACCTAAGTCCACCACATTAGAAAGAAAAGCACCAGTCAAAGGTGTGGGGTACAACACAGAGCAAATCACATTCTTGCTCTACATTTTGTTTGCATCCAGCCACTTCAAAGTCACACATCTCTTAAGAGTGTTGTCTGGGAAGAGCTCAGATATTTGCTGTTGAGTTGAGAACTGTATTTTCACACAGCTGTAACGAAGAGCTTATAGAACTTAATTACATGTCTTAAACACATTTGATTCTCTTTTTTTTCTGTATGTTTGGGTTGGGTTTTTTTCTCAGCTCAATTTGAAAATAGTACAGACTGCAGTTTTCAAGTTTTCAGGAATATGCCTTGCTTTTACTACACAGGTGACAAAACTGCCTGAGACCTCAGCCATTATTGTTCTGAGTCATTAGGGTATGTCAAGTACTCTGTGGTATAACAATTGCTATAGCAACTATTCACTTTGGTTCAAAACCTGAAGTAAATAGATGACACATCATATTTCACATGCTAGGCAAGGCTATTTTGGCATAACATAGTAATATTAATATCTACTGTGGAAACTAAGCAATATTCAAACTGGTACCTAAGACATAGACTACTTAAGACTGAAAATAATTTTGAGAACAGGACATTTAAAGTATATTGGTTACCCTCTGTTTAACTGTTATTAAATACTGTACATAATTAAGCTGAATTAATCTAACTAGACTTCCAACTGACAAGGGTTTCCAGTTGGCTGAAGTTTTGCAGGGCCCGTTTTGTACATGCCACTAAACATTAACCTTTCCTCTGAGCAGCTCACCCTTAAAAAGATGCCCCATTAAGAGATCATATCATATACAGTATAGTCTCACCATAATCCTGACTGCTGAAAGGTCAAGAATTTCCATCATCTTTCAGTGTTAGTAATACCTTAGGGAGATTTTTCTCTATGTTTCTCAAGCAGAACCATGTTTGGTGAGCTTCCTCTTCTTTGTTTCTGTTTTCTGGATCTTGAATTATTAATTGCATATACAGTAAAACTGAAGGAGGTCCAAGAAGATCTTCTGTACTTCAGACAGGATTTAACTTTTTCCATACAGAATGGTATTCTCAAACAGAGCCAAATTCTGTGCTGTTCAGTGGGAATATTGTGCATTTATGAACACAAAATTTGCCCATACACACGCACCCCCTACATAATATATACACACACTTTTATGTATATGTATCGCTATGCGTATGCATGTATATATTCCATATTCTAAGTCTTTAAAAGTCTATTCTAAAGAACTGGTAAAAATGGAAATCACCAGCTATTTTTCTTACTATCAGGCCACTCAAAATTCTTCCTACAACAGGAATATTTATGTCTATGGTTAAACTCTCAAGCCCCTCTTTTGGTGAAACAGTGCTTGTGTTTCACACTGTGAAAGGCACATCAGTGGGCACAGGAATGTTATGAAGCACTATTCTCAAGGCACAACACTAATAGCTTGCCTAATTGCATGTAAGGGTAGACTTTGCCTAAGTAGAAGTTTCAGGAATGTATGCATTTCAAAAAAGAAAACCTATCTAGGTAAGGAAATATGGTATATATGCATAGTGGGCACTGGGTTGAGTGCCAGAAACAGGGAAGCATCTTGCTGGCTGTACATCTGTATTTGTGATCTAAGGCAGGTCTTCTTGTTCTTCTGTACATCAATTTCCTAATCCACTTTTAATCTTCCTTGCTTACTTACAATGTCTTCCTTTCAGGTAAAGATTATATTTAATTATTTGTTTGGACAGTATGCAGCACTTGGATCCCAGTGAGTACCCTGTCAGCACTCTGAACACTATACCCTACATTGCTTCCTCTTGCCTCTCATTTTAACCTTTGGTGTTGCATCATGATTGTGTTGACAGATTAAAACATGAGTGTTCTATTTCCCTAATAAATAGCCCAAGAAAACTGCCTTCCAAATATGCAGTTGCTACAGTGCGATAATCTGCTTGACAACCAGGCTCATGGGAACATGCTCAAAAGCTCTTAACAGGAATCAAGTACTAAATAAAGAAAAAGAGAAAAGCAATGAATGTTGCAATGATCTTACCCATAGACTGGAGAAAGGAGATATAAATATTCATTGCAGGTATATTTCTCAGGGCTACTACAAGCAGAAAATAACAATACATATTTAGCCATCTTCTCTAGTGGGTTATTCGTAATAATGGACTTTATGGCTCCTAACTCTGCTCCCAGGACTGTTTCAACAGTTATATAATGTAGATAGACATTAGATGTGTCTGGCATCCCTGTTTTTTTCTCCCTTTCTAACCAAATGTCTGAACCTTAATCTAGTCAGGTTTCTTCTTGACTGTACTCCTGTGGCCCATTCCACATTTCTGTCTGCACTTCAAGGAAAAGGGCAGAGAACAAGCTAACCAGAATATCTCATGGCCTGAGCACTTGACTAATATCTGAAAGATAAGGGTTCAACATTCTCTGCATGAAGAATTCTCATCCTTATTGCTGGATGAGTTAGTGGAATATTATGCAAAAAGATGGTTACTGACGTGTCCGAGTGTGTGCATATCATCACATCTAACTTCATAAAAGGTTAAGGTGGAGTTTTAATGACACTCTGCCTATGCCTGGACTGGAAGCAGAGTACTATGCAGGTTATAGCATAGGGCTGACACTCCAGGGCGGGCAGTTTCAACTAGTCAGGAGGCTAAGTAAAAAGATTAAATTTTTTTTAAATGTGTGTATAAACACACACACATGCTATGTCAATCTTGCCCAAGTGTAAAAAATACCACATTAATCATGGAAGACACTAAAACAACGATGGCCTGTGATTTGTAATGGTCATTTCAGATAGTATAAAAGCATGGGACTTTTCCTAAGTAATAGAACAATAATTCAGAAAGACTGGGTGGTTGTATATGTTAAATATTAAAAGAATGTGACTTTTTGATGATTGATTATCTTTACAGCTCACCTTGAGTTGTTTCAGAAATAGTTTGCCTCTACTAAATCTACCACGTGTATCACTGTATGACCAATATAGTTTTACTCCTACAGCCATACAAAACAAAGTATTTGTGCAAATGCAGTCAGCTTCCTTAGTTACTTCCAATCTACAGTCACGATCAGTATATGATTAAAATTCTCTCACAATCAGATAGATACAATATCAGGGACCCCATTCTGTCACCTTTACATGGCGGCTTAGTCTGGGCACCCCGAACCAGAGTGCCATACTGGAATACCACCATATTTAAGTGCAGCATATGTTCAACTGAATCAAGCCCCTTAGATGGGAAGGTGAGAGGTGCCACAGATACTTCTGCATGTGCAACCTCTCATTTACTTATGTTCCTGTGGTCTTAATGTCCTGAAGCCATAACAGAACTAAAAGACGGCTGGCAAGTTCCACTGGAAATATGAGAAAGGTGTCCAAAGGCTTACTATTTATTTACACACCTAAACATAAATAATCCCCTCATGTACCACTTTTACCCACAGGCTAAAACACATAGCTTTACAGTAAGGTCATACTTGTCCTCGTGTTTTGGAAACTTAATCTGTCTTTTAAGGTTTGCAATTCATTTTGTTCCAGCTGTGGATTTATAAATCACTCCACTTTCGAAGAATTCAGAAGTTTCTTAAGATTGTTTTAATTTGGATGTAGGAATTTTGATCTAAGTCCAGTACAGTATCTATATATACATATAGACACATATGCATTTCTCATTAATATTTGAGAAGGTTTAACTTTGTATTCCAAAAACCAGGATAATAGAAAATCTGGCAAACAAAGCCTTATTTTTCTGAACACAGAGAAGAGGTCCATCACCTTTACATAGACCACTGGGAAGAGTTTTGAACTAATATTAATGGCTGTGTTGAAATTCAGTATTGGAGCTCATTAACATTTGAAATTGGTTAAAACATCTGTTCAATTCAGTTTAAATCTCTTCCTTTTTTTCATATTCCTCTTCCAGTCCAACACCAGAATGCTGCAGGAAGTCTTAAGTTTGCCAAAATGATTTCTAAGGTAAAGAAGCTGAGATACTATGGGCAAGATCTGGGTGAGCGTTCAAACTGCTGGACATTTAATCTATGTATGGATTTGATCCTACCCTATGGTATATATCTTCTGCTTTTCTTCAGGCTGCAAAGGTCATAAAGTTGATTTCAAGAAAATTATGGGGCTTTTTTTGCATGGAAAATTACCCAAACACAGTGGTAGTTGGTCAGCACAACGGTGCAGCAGTGGTGTTATGGTTTAGAGAAGTGAGTTTGTTGAGGTGGCATCTGCTCTATTCATTTCTGGCAGAT
This sequence comes from Heliornis fulica, assembly GCA_013399135.1. Classification (NCBI taxonomy): domain Eukaryota; kingdom Metazoa; phylum Chordata; class Aves; order Gruiformes; family Heliornithidae; genus Heliornis; species Heliornis fulica. The sequence goes on from VXBZ01008231.1 coordinate 954,825, forward strand.
CTAAAAATCTACATGGACCATAGTAAATGAGACACCTGACCTGTCTAATTCTACTATCTTAACAGCCCAAAAGCAAGAAACTCCTGCTCCTTCAAGGGCTCAAAAAATCCTAATCAAGAGAATCAAAACATATTTTTCTAGATACATGCCCTATTTGGAGAATCGATCTTGTTTTAGAACCATCTCCTGACCTTCTTCGAGATGTTACCTGCTTGTAAGATCACTTCTGGGCAGGGTTGTACCATTTTAACGCACTTTTGCTATAGCCTCCTTGCAAACAGAAGTGTGCCATAGTGTTTGAATTTTTCATGGTAATGAAACCGAGAAACAAAATCCCAGACTTAAGCAGTATGAGTTTTGGATAAGGGGTGCAGTCTCAAGCAGTATCACTGTTCAGTCCCTCTGAGAACTGCCACACCTGTCTTGGTACTACAGAAGGGAAAGCAGAGACATTTCCTCCGCCTCCTCTGAGGGCTGCAGTGAAGCTTGCAGTACAACACCGTCTAGAGAAGGCTATTTAAATCCTTATTCATGCTTGTCTAAAATCTTGCTGAACAATCCAGAGGTAAGGATAGTGCTTGCAGAGCTATTACCATATAAATATTACCTTTACTGGGTAGACTTCAGCCTGACAATAAAATATTATCTAGAGAAAAGATTTAACTCAGGGCAAAAGTCTTTGGATTCCTCAAGTTATTTTAGTAAATGTATTGCTATAGCCTAGAATATTCTGGTTTAAATCTTAAGCATTTATAAACCTTGGATAATCCTGACAGCCAGGGAGTCTAGCCCAATGGTTTACTTTCTATTGGTTCATGACAAAGTACTGAATTGAAATTTTTCCAAATTTATCCCGTATAAAAGTGGATAAATCTCTAGGCCCAGAAATTATTTGTTCCCTATTCTTCCACAGACTTCTTGAATGAATTTGGTAAGTTGTTCAAAGTCTATTTCTGTTTTTGAGGCCCTTGCTGGATCAAATGTCTACATTTTCCAGCACCCTGTCTGGATTAGCCTATAGACTCTAGAGTGCGTACTGCCTCTTCTGGTAAATCTCTACACAGCACCTAGCACAATGTAGTGTGATTACTTGTCTGGAGATCTTAATGTAAAAGGATCAAACATGATACAAACATTAGGAGAGATAATACTACGTCGTAGCGTATCAACAGCTGAAGATAAACAGAATCACCATACAACACTGTGTGAGAAGAGCCTGCGGAGACCCTGTAATGAAGAGGGAATATAGAAATGCAAAATAGTCTTAGGTTTTCCAGAGCTATGGGTTTATTCCTTCTCCTTAAACAGCCAGTGAGCAAGATGAATAGGATGAAGGACATAAAACACAAATGCCCTTTTTAACTGGAAAACATGAAGTAAACTAGCTGCCCTTTTAGGATCAAAGATACTATTAAAAATGAAAGATATTATTACTGTTATTGTAAAGTTTTATTAGTAGCATTTACATTAGTAGCCCTTCTCATAGGGGAAATTGTTGAAAATACCTAGCTGACTTACAAGCACCTATATTGTTCTTAACATCACATGGCTGAGCAAGCATTTACTACTACTCTTTTTTTTATCTATTCTATTTTATGCCATTGAACCTAGGCTGTAGAAATTTTTCAAACAAGGATGTAACATGTATACCCTCTAATATACAGCTGAGGTAACAGCAGAGCTGCTAATATTAGGGAGCATTTACCTCTGAAAAAAATTCGAGATTCCACTTATTCATTCCTCTTGTTGTTTATTTTCAAGAGCTAAATAAACCTGAAAATCTGTCTCAAAAAAGTCTGAACTATAGAAACATGCTGCATCTCTTTCTCCCATCTCATCAGAAGGCTATATTTGGTAGAATTATGCCAGATGCCTCTGAGTTCATGTTAGTCATTCTGAAAAAGTGAGACACAAATTAATGGAAAACTGTTAGACAGTATAGTCCCAGGGACAATCTGAAATCAAAATAAAGCAGTATGTTAAAAATAAGTTGCATTTTAGAACCTTTCTAATTTTCTTAATAGAAAAGATAGATTTGGTGGCATCAAGGTGCTAACATGCAAATATCTGAGGAAGAAATACTATTTTCACCTTCCTGGGATGGAGAGCTGTAGCTGGCTTCTAATTCTACTTGTTTCCCTTTTGCTAGTTACAGGGACTGTGGCTGAACTTGCCTGTGCACCTGGGATCTCCTCAGTACTGCAGTGTTTCAGGTTGGCAGCTGTTTTGCGAGGAGAGTGCCTTGTGTGCTTACCTATTATTTGCCTCTATAAGTGACATTTCTCTTCCCTTGATCTACTGTCTATATTTCTGGTGATACTGCCCAGAAGTTATTTGCTGACTGGGTGCACTACTAGCTGATGTCCGCCTCAATACTGAGACACATCTGCAGAGGTGCTCCTCAGCCAGCTAGTACCTAGCCTGTATTGCTGCAGGAGTTCCTTTGTTTCCAGATGCAAGACTTGACACTTGTCCTTCCTGAGTTCTCATTCCTCCTGCCTTTTTCCTTGGCTGTGAGCCAATGTATACCCTGAAGATGGGCTGCCTTTTGCCCAGTTTCATCACTCCTAAGGTTGGTCTTGTACTCATCACCCTGATATGACCCTATTGAGTCAGCTCCTCAGTAAAACTAAGTAAGGTGGCTAAAGGAAAGCTAAAGTAGATTAGATACAGATACATGTAAGTACATATGGATGTTATGGATTTAGATAGTTGTGTGTAGTGCAAATGAAAATATTTTGAAGATAAATTTAGTTGTATGACAAAGACTAACATTGGCTGAGTGTCCTCTTAATGTGTAGGTACTGTGGAATACACAGGGGAAGAAAACAGAAAACTGCACTGCAAAACCTATAAGAGGAGCCTGATACCTTCATTTACCATTCCCCAATTAGCAGATTTTTAATATAATAAATCTAAATAAGTAGATCTCTAAATAAATCTAAATTTCCCTTAAATAAATTCCCCTGTTAGACCTTACTTGACGTGACACAGAATGATTTCTTCTAAACCATAAATATAAACCAGACGTCTTCATGATATTTAGTTTTCCACTGCAAAATTTTTTAACTTTCCTCTTTCCTACCATGCAAACTCTGCAAAGGCCACTGATGGCTTTTCTAATTGAAAAAAAAAAAAAAAAGTAGTCCAATGCCATTATCTATGACAGATTTTTTCCATGTTTTAAAATGTTAGGTTGGGAGTATAATCTGTCTTTTCTGCACTAAAATTGCAAGACGAGCAAACATGAAAACTTGCAGGCAGTGATGTGGGTTGTAATCTTTTATTTGCAGCAGTGGATTTGCTAACTTTCCTTGCTTTATATTTTACAATGCTTTTCAAGACTAAACCGACCAAAATTATTCTGTCTTTTGTCTATCTGTCCTTACTGTTCTCACAATGAACTCACTAACCATGAAATTAAGTCTACAAGTAAAGTTCCCAAGCAGAGGGTGTGAGCAATATGAATAATGTATTGCTCATAACTTGAGTCAAATGCATTGTCCATAGATATCATAGCAGAAAAAGTGCAGTAAGAATAAGAAAATCTCACAGTGGCCAAGTTTGCTATTAATGGAATTAAAACTGTCATCAGGAAGGGTAGATTCATAGTGGCATTTTTCTGAGTTATTCCCATTCTAGAATAATGACTGCAAACTGAACATTAAGCATTATTGAAGCATTTATCCCTTTCATGAGAATGGGCAATATTCAGTATTATTATTGTGACTGGTCCAAAAGCCAAATGCTTTTAGTATTTTCTAAATAACTTCCAACTAATCCTCCACCGAACTAATAGCTGTCCCTGTTCAGTCTCATCATCTCAGCTACTGAAGAAAGAGCAAGGGAATTCCTCAGCCTACCCAGGAAATGCGAGGTGATGGCAAGGGGTTTCTACCAATTCTGTGGGTGTTTGAACCACTGAAATCTTTATATGCCACCTCAGAGGTGTTACCAGATACATGGGAAGCTCATTTATATTGTTACGTGAGAGTTAATAATTAGCTACTACTTGTCTATGAAACATTCATGGATATATTTCAGTTTGGTAAAAACATTATTTTCTCTAAGTGTCAGTCAGTTGGTTTTTGTTTTACAAAAAGAGTATTCAAAAATTCAGAATCTGAATAGTTTATTGTACATTTAAATATAGTTTTAAGCTATTTCACTGATCAGGGTGGTCCAGATAGCTCAGGTTACCACAGTCATTCAGATGCACCTCTTCTCCTTGTGAACATACACAGTCTGCTGGGCATAATCACAGACCAGTCAGACCCTGCAGACACAATTGCCTTCAGCTCAGTGTTTGACTCATTCAAGGTTTAATCCTCCCTTTGCATGAGCTAGCAGTATACTATTCACTCATTCCTTCCATGGTTTTTATTTTGTATAAGAAATGGAAAACTTCAGGCATGAAGCCCTGGAGCTCTCTTCAGCGACAAAGGAAAAAACTGTCATGATCAAAAAAGGGACTAAAATTAGTTTTGTGTATTAATGAAAAAAACACCAAGTCACAAAGAGAAAGAAGGTTACAAGAAAATACTGAAGCTGATTACATTTCTTGGTACTATGCAACATAAGAAAAATTTGAGAGAGCAGAGAATTGGTCGCAGGTCAGGCATAGGCTTGAATATAAAACCGAGGAGAGGAAATTGTTTAGACACAGCTCAGGTGAAGCAAGTTACATAATGAAAAGAGGAAAAAGATACCCTCAAGTATATGTGAATATTAACGTTCTTTCCTACAATGCAAAACACAAAGGAATTTCCTTAGTCTCCAAAAGTAAATTAATTTCTCAAAATTATCGAAATATGGTGATTGCTGAAACTTTTCAGTGTCCGTTCCAACCATGGAACAACAGGGTTCTTGAAACCCATAAATCCTATCTTGACACTTGTACCATGTAACTGTCAGCACAATCAGTTACCAATCTTGACCATTGTACATGATTATAGTATAAATAGATAAGGATTAAAATGGCAACAGTATTAATTAGAAGCAATTTTTCAATTTTATTTTGTAAACCATGACCTCTGGACATGCGATGTATTAGTGGGAACAGAAAAAGAAAAAAAAACAACAACACTATATTGCCACTGATATCTTCTCCTTTTACCATAAGAGAATTAGATAAAAATCCTTCCTGTTTGCAGACCAGGCGTGTTGTACTCAGATCTTGCCGTGATTCATTATTTTCCTCCAACTGAGGAGGATTACTTTGGATATACAGTTCCTGGAAACCATTATAAAGCATCCATATCCAATAATCAATCATGCTGTCTATCTGAATTTCTTCTCTTACTAATAGCTAGAATGTTTTCTTTCATATCATTAAGTATCTTATCTTAAATGATCTTAACCATTTTGGAAACAGCAGTAAGAAATGAATAGAAGTGTAGCCCAGTTTAACTCATACATGTGCTGTGACAATGAGCTGATGCTCATGTCTCCCTGGTGCTTTTTTATTTCTTTAGTGTCTTTTCAGCTAGAAAGGGGCTTTAGTAATGTACCACTAATATGACTGTCAATCTCCATTTGCTATACGTTTCTGATGTTATGTGATCACTCATAAGGTCTTTGTCTTGGGGACCATCCTGGGAGTATTTCCAAGCAGCAATAGCAATCCACAAAGCTGCGAAGTGTACCCTCTGACTGAAGGCCAAAGGCTTAAGTCAAGAAATGGTATATTGCTGTTTGTCTACCAGTAACTCCAGTAACATTTTTTCTTTGATGACTTTTAAGTTTTTGTTAACTTTGGCACTAAGTTTTATGCTAGAAGGTAGAAGACACCACCACAAAACTTGTGAAAAAAAAAAACCAACCAACCAAATTCTTCAATTAAATACTGTAAAATATGGGGAAACAGAAAATCATAAAGTCACAAAACGCTTTAGGCTGGAAGGGACCTTAAGGATCATCCAGTTTCAACATCCCTGCCATGGGCAGGGACACCCTCCACTAGATGGGTGCCCAGAGCCCCATCTAACCTGGCCTCGAACACTACCAGGGATGGGGCAGCCACAGCTTCTCTGGGCAGCCTGTGCCAGGGCCTCACCACCTTCAAAGAAAAGAATTTCTTCCTAATATCCAAACTAAATCTCCACTCCTTCATCTTAAGGCTATTAACCCTTGTCTTGTCACTAGAGGCCCCTGTAAACAGCCCCTAAGAGCCTTCTCTTCTGGAGGTTGAACAAGCCCAAGTCTCTCAGCCTGTTTTCATAGGACAGGTGCTCCAGCTCTCTGGTCACTTTTGTGGCCCTCCTCTCAGGTCCATGTCTTTCTTGTACTGGGGACCCCAGATCTGGATGCAGTAGAGGGGGAGAAACACCTCCCTCAATCTGCTAGCCATGCTTCTTTTGCTGCAGCCCAGGATACAGTTGGCTTTCTGGGCTGCCAGCACACATTGCCAGGTCACATTAGGAAAGATAATATAGCCTTTTTCTCCAGATAGTGTCTATATTTCCAATTACAATGCTTCACCCTGTTCTAAACCTTTTTGTAATACAGAATTAAACAATTTTCAGGCAGCCCCTGCCTGACCCTAAGATGAATGCTTTTTCACACGGATGTGGTGCCTTTTCCATATGCAGCCTGAAAAGCTTTTAACAAACATTGTAATTACAAAGCTATGTAAATGTGAGCTGGGATTACTAGTAATAATACAGTAAGGTCTTAATTCATCTATTTTTTTTATAGCCTTTTCAGAGAAAAAGGAACTCGATAGGCTGTCTTGTACAAAAACAAATGGGAAGCAACGAAGAGATTGACTGACTGCTGTTCCTTATCTGAAGATTGAGTTTCAAGTGCTAAATAGATTGAAGTTCAGAAGAAAGACTTGAGAACAAAGCAGAATTTAAACTTTTCCTTCTGTCTACCAATTTGATCATGAATTTCTGGTCTTTTGGATGATTTGAAATAAGAAAATCAAAGCTTAATGCAATGGTAGTTATTTGGATGACAAAATAATCCAAATATAATAGGGTAAAGAAAACCCAGGCACCCAAAGAAATGTAGCTTATCTCAGCAGATACTTTAGAAGTTTTTGTCTTCTACTGGAACTGAATGCATAAAAAAAAAAAAAGAGGAGTGTTGAGCACTAAAATGGTTCTTTTCCTTTTGGTGGAGAAGAAAAATAGAAATTAAAAAAATATAAAAAAGGAAGCAATGGTCAAAAGGTTAGTATTGCCGGGTCTGAGAGAACAGAAACTTTCATGCTTTCATTTTAGTACTTTTACATCCAAATTAGTGGGAGATAAAATAAACAGATTATGATAACCCATAATAATTAGATTTCCAGACTTTTAAAATAAGTTTTGACCTTCTTTTATGTTGTCCTTAGTAAAACAAAGTAGTTGTTTATTTCTGGCATTAAATGTGTCTTGTATACACTCTGCCTCTCAATCATTTTAAAATATGAGCTGATGAGACACTGGTCAATCTGTGGTGTTGATAAGGTCATACCATTTAAGCACAAGAAAGTACACGTTCTTCAAACTGCGTCATGTTGTATGTGTGCATGACCATGTAAATGTGAAGCCAGTAGCCTGTGTCTGCAGAATATAATATTACAGGGACACCTAACAAATACACAGTGTTCCCAGCCTGTGTTGTGAACTTAATGAGAAACAACCTTGAAAAAAATGCTTCTTCTATTTCTGCCTCTCAGGAGTTTTGCCATTGCAGCTTTATGAATCTTTGACAAGGAAAAGCTGGTCCCTTCACGATCTTAAATGGGGGGTGGGGGGNAAGTAGAAACTGTATACACACATCCTCTTTATCTCCCTAGCATTAAACAGAAATACATGTGGAGGATGTGGAGCAGGTGGGAATGAGGCACAAAATGAAAATGCGTGTCCATTGCACAGAAAAGTGGGCCTTTCACTGCTCTGTGTGTGTACAGATCAATCTGCCAGTAAGTATCTTGCTGAAAAAAATTCATCCTGCACTAGAATGACTGTTTAAATGGAGCTTAGCATTACCAATATTTCTCGTTACCCACCAGTGAGTCAGTAAGTGCCTTTCTACTACTAAAAATCAGTCCACAATTTTAATGATACAGAAAAGCTGGTTCATCTAATTTAAACATGTTTTTTCGTGAGTCTGGGTAGCATTGGAGAATAGAAGAGAAAGTACAGTTTTTCTGCAGGTGAAACTGCAGTTTCTCTGCCTTTTTGTTTTGAGTTAATTGCTCGGTCTCTCCTTCTCACCGCCATGCAACAGAAGACAGCGTGCCTGTCAATGCCTGCCAAGGTAGTGGAGAAGATATGGAGGACAATGAGACACAAAGAGAACCACAAATCTACATCCCCCTCAATATGCAAGTCTAGCAGTGGTGTTAGTATCGCAGCTCCAATCAGCCGTTCCTTCCTATCAAACCCACACACACCTTCCTTTTTTTTTCTCTGTGTGGTTCTCAGGCCAGCGTCGATGTGTAAACAGGATGTGGGAGCTGTACTGAAATGTATTCAAGTCCTGTACACCGCCGTCCTCACCTCTGGCTGCAGCGTGCATCCTGCCTGGAACATCTGCTTCAGATAAATACGGGGAGAGTTCAAGCTGTGCAGAGAAGGGCACAGCCTGGAGTCCTTCAGCCAGTTTTCTCTTGTCTTTATTATTCAATATTTAAGAAAATATGGAAAAATAATTTTACTGGAGGGAAAGTTTCCTAAAAATAAAATCACTGTTGAATATTTGTAAATAACCTACTGGTGTATATTTTAAGAACTGAAAGATATTCTAAGCTCACTAAGAATAACGTTTGTTTGTTGACTGATTATTTCTAATCATGCTAACCTAAAGCTACACATTCATATGCTGTTGATATCCTTGATGTAACTTAAGATGGATTCTTATGGTTGGCAGTGCAGTTTTTTTAATACCTGCCTCTGGTGATTCAGCTAAAATGGATCATAGGGCATTATAGCACATTCCCATAAAAAGAATTTAATTACAGCTTGAAAACTGGAGGTGAGAACCATGAAAGTGTTTCAGTAGACCCCACTTGAGGCATTCTGGGAGATTCATAGCAACTGTGATGCCAGCTGTCTCAGTTCTCTGTGCTCACTGCTCAAGCTACTCTGCTCACTGGAGAGTGGGACAGCTCTGGCAGGAGAGGTGCGGCCAGCTCAGAATGGGTCACCACTCACCATGACAGTAAATCTGTATTTCAACATCCTAGACAACCTAGGAGTTACTATGACCAGGTAGCCCTGAGTAGCATGCAGCCAGTGCGTCTGTCCTTGGCAGAATTTAGACATGTCAATCAATCTATGGCCATCATCACAGGGACCTAAGTAGACAGTCTAATAGTTAATGTTAAATCTTCTGATACAGGAAAAAAAAATTACTGTTAAAATCATTCAGTATTAAATCAGGTAGAATATCCTTACTCTAAGAGTAGCAGAGAGGGCTCTATGTTAGGACTTGTAGAAATACCTGTCCAGTCACAGGCGCAGAGCCCAATCACATGCACATTCAGTCCCAGTCAGAGTGGTTGTCAGGCTGTTGCTGCCATTGAGGACGGCATGGCAGTGTACCTGCACCTGAGAAAGGACAGGGAACTCTTTTCCTCTGTGACTTGTCACCAGCTCCCCTTCTAGCCTGATGTCTAGCCCTGCTTGCTGCTCTGTCCATGGAGCATAAGAAATCAATTCTGTCCACATCCAGCGGAAGCTCCGAGCGCTGAGCCTGTACGTATATGTACATACACACACACTAAACAGGAAGAGTGCTTGGCAAGAAACAAAAATAAACAATTCAAAAACAAATAGAAAATTGGAAACACTAACAAGTCCCTATTTCTGCTTTGGCTCACTTGAGGACAGACATTTTCAGAGATAATAAAGGATAACTAGAGACTTTAAACAGACTTTTGAATCAAAGCTCCATTTAATGTAGCTCACATCTCTCGGGTATTTGTTGTCTGAAGCTCCTTTACAAGTATTTTGATCAATTTATCTGATCAGATACAACCATTTGCAGTGTCATTTTCTACATCTGGATTAACCATCACTTTTGCCTTTGTGGTGAATGGAGAGAAATAACATTACTGTGGCACCATTCTTCTCCTGTTAAAGTAGATCTCTAACAAGTCCAGTGAACGTCCAATTAAATGTATCTAGTTTCAAGGTGCCAGTTTTCTCTAGGAACATAAGCTACCAGACCTAGGTAGCTACATAGGAAACCTTTTAAAAGATCTGAAGTGGCTCTTACACTTTCTGACACTAATTTAATCAAAACTTTGAGAAAAAGTAAAGAAAGATTCTTAAATAAATGGAATAATAATCTTGAAATTTTGCAAATTAAGTGAAAAGTTACTTTTTTTTTTCTTTTTTTAAAAAAAAACCTGGACTGACAAGCAATGTTCCAGGTACTTTTTATAATTTTTTTTTTTACCATTATACAAGAGGGTTTTTTTGGAGGGTGGGGTTGTTTGGTTTTTTTTTTTTTTTTCCTCTCGTGGAAAAGAAAACCACTGAATAAAGCACCCAGTGTTAGTTAGACATTAGATGCAAAAATACAACAGTCCTATTCATTCAAATGTTTCCTGTAATGTGTAGCAATCACAAAGGTCTCACCTTTTTCCCACATAGAAAGATGAAACACCAGTGGAAGCAAATAATTTCAATTAATATATACTACTGTAAACTGGAATGGGGCTCAGGTACACTTATTCACCTGAACTTCCTGAGAAAGCATGAGTGATAAGACAAGGCTGTGATACAGAGCATAATCTCTTCCCCAAAAGATAGCGGAAGAACTGCTAGCCCTATACACTGGACCTATAGTATGGGAATATTTCTGCCCTGCAGAGAAAGTATGGAAACTCCAAACAATTTCCACTTTTGTATACTGATTAAAATATTACTTTAATAGATTATATCTTTGTTTCCCTAACTCATCCCACCCCAATTCCTCACCTTTAAAGATACACACGGTACAGCTATGATACATACAAACTTTGATATTTTCCCTACAAGCTCCTCTTCAGAAATTCTTGCTTTTCCTGTGCCAGCTACTTCTTTCTGCCACTGCCTGACTGGTACTGTGGTTGTACTGATGAGACTACCTTTGACTTAAAGCTGTAAAATGTTTATACAACTGCATGGTAGTAGTAGCAGGGACATAATTGACTTATATATTTTCTCTCAGTAGAAACCCAGAATAACTGATATGTTGCTAGAATATTTCAAGCAAAACAGCCACATGGTTCAGTAAGGTACTGCTAAAGGTCTGCTAAAATTGGAGTTGACCAGGAAATAAAAATAGCCAGGTTAATAATCTGCTTTTAAAATACCAGTACCTAACAACCGAAATGAGATCAGGGCTCATTTCACAGGGTGCTCTAGAAAGGCTTCCAGCATATTGCAGATTAAAGCAATAAACAGTAAAAATAAAGGGGAAAACAAGCTGCAGTGATGTGATGTGAAGTGAGTTGCTTGTGGTCACTCCACAGGTTAGTAACTGAACTGGAAATTGAGCTCTTAGGGTCCCCCTAGAATGCTTTATCTGAAAACCATTCTCAATTCCTACTATCATACAAGCCTTTAAAATCAGGGCTTCATGCTCATCATCTCCACCGTGACAAAGTGATGTCTTCTTTCAAAAAGAAGTACTTGATCCTCTAATGGAGAGCGGCAAGTCTCCTGAGTGTAGTATTTCAATGCAAATAGGCTGTAGCTATAAGGACGCACAAGATAGACTCCTCACAGTGAGCAACAATAGGTTAGCACACTGTGCAACGGGAGTTGGGATGATAATTTCCTGTGTACACACGAAAAAAAACTAATACAGATGTGATTCTTTTTAATGTGATCAGGCCCGGTTCTAGGCTGTAACAGGTGCGGTTTGTCAGCTCTTGCTTAGGCTCAGTACAAGGAGGAACTTTGTTACTGGCTCTAGGATACTCAAAAATTTCTTACCTTCAAATGTTTAAGGGTAATTTCAGTCTTTCTTAAATCCCTTTTGGAAAAATGCATATTTAAAAGGAGGTGAAATTCAGTAGTCAAAAAAAAAGAAAATCTACATAAATGACAAAAAGTGTTACCATATTTTCTCTGCTCTTCATTCTCAAGTAGTAGTAATTGCAAGTGCTGGTTCTTGCTTCTTGCCAGCTTTTTGGCAACTATCACAACAGTGTTGACTCAGAGCCCACTTGTTGTTAAGCTCGATGCATCTCTCCAGGAACTATGTATGTGCAGCTTCATAAACATGTTTTCTCCTACTTCCAGTACAGAAGCATCGTTAGTCTCATAAACTACACACATCTCCCAGGCAGAAGGAAAGGCAACCTTTAGTGGTCACTGCTGTCCAAACTAAGAGGAAAAGGACAATGTTGTTTTCTTTACATTTCTGACATGACATGTCACAAAGAAATGCCAGATCAGGGTCAAGTTACACTAAGCTGCACTGTGCGTTTTGGTCTTGTGATGTGACGTAATCTCTTACAAAGCAATGAAAGAATTGTAATGTAAAGAAAGGCTTTTGAAAGATCTGCTAGAAGGAAATAATTGTTGAACACAGGAAGGAACTACATGGCTGGTGTTACCCAGGCACTAAGCACTGGTGCCAAACAGAGCTCCAGGGTTGTGCCCAGCTGGAAGGAACAGAGCTATCCACATGTCCCGTGGTCCAAGCCATGCCATACCAAGTGCCAGGTGGTTGGGGTGGACCCTGTTTCCCAGCTGTCTGGGGGGAGCCACAGAGAGAGCCCATGCAGTCCCTACCGTGCTCCACCCCCCTGACTGTGGGGACTCCATCCTTTTCCTCCTTTGGGTGACTAAACACAGCCCTACTCTAAGTTCTTTGTTTGGCACCAGATGATATCCAGCCACTCAGCCGGGGGTCAGACAAGGCATTCGGCAAGCATGGACAAACAGGAGAGGGGCAGCAAAACTGTCGTGCTGCTGGCATAGTGTGATAATAAGGAGCATGTATCCTACTGGTGTCCCTTTCCCACCCAGATATAGTTTTGCCATCTTTAGCTTCCAAGTCAACTGTCTTGGCCCCACTGCCTTCTGAAGGCTGTTACAGCTGCAGTGGCTCAGGAGGATCATGAGACAAGGCATGCAAAGGAGTCAGAGAAAAGGCATATGAAAGCTAAGAGGAAGCCAGAACGAGAACTGGAAGAAGAGCAAGAAACAAACAAACAAACAAAAAAAAAAAAACCAAACCAAAACCAAAACCAAAAACAAAAACAAAAACAAACAAAAAAACACCAAAAAAAAATAGAAAGGAGAGGTAAGGAGAAAAATCACAAATGAGAGAATGGGAAATATCATCCATAATACGGGCATTAAAAGATTGGAGGAATTTTACACTAGTGTTCTGAAAACTAAAGAGGGAGTTTGTAAATGATACTTGTAACTTACAGGAAGCATAACTGTTACTGTGCAATGCAGGGTTTATAGGGCCACTCCTGAGTTTCAAATCCTATCTTGCTGCCTGTGCAATACATGAAATGTTTCACTTCTTTTTTGAAAGTGTTGGATAAACTTCAACAGTTGCAGAAGATACTTTTTAAAGCACAGTTCAACATGCAAGGGATTGTAGTCCTCCAGGAGTACTGCTTACCCAGTCCTGGAGATGATGCTGGCTACGACAGCACTGTTAGGACTTGAGGTGCAGAGGCAGAAGTTGAGAGAAGAGTACTTGGAGAAGCATCAGAAAGTCAGCCTGGACAGAAACAGATACAAAATACAATTGCAAGAACTTTCTGACTAGACTTGTTAATACACAGTCACGAATAAGACTTAGGAAACCTATTCCCTAGACACAAATCTGTGGCTAGTATAGTACACATATTCCTCTGGGATTTCATAAAGGAAATAATCCCGGTACTCCCCTTTCACACTGGGACAGTGATTATGACTGGAATAATATGCAAGAGAAAGGTTTCTTCTATTTTCACCTGCCACAATCCTTACAGTGCCAAAATTATATTCAGAAGCCTCGTGGGTAAACAATTTTAGAGTTGCTTCATCTTTTTCAAACACTGCTCTCTTTCACAGAAAAAAAAATAAAATCTTGTAGTTCCTTCTTATATTTTTAGCTTCAGTTTGTTTGCTCTTTGCATTTTAAAACTGAAGTGTTTATTTGCAATTGAGCATTCAAGAGGCCATTAGAAATGTATCATGTGATATCATACTGCAACTCCACAGTACAACAGATTAACAGTGAACACTTTAAGGCTGCTCTTTTATAGATCCTGTGACTTTTCCATTAAATCAAGTCACGTCTTTCAAACTTGCTGATATGAAATGCTGCTTTGCCGTCTTGTTCACATGTTCGTACTGTTTCTTTAGAATAACTACAAGATTTCACTGAAATTACTAGCCAGCAAAAAGCTGTGTTATTGCACACAGTGGTTTTATTGTTCAAACTTCTTCCCCAACTTGTTGACATGTCTGAGATACTCGTTGAGTGACTTTTTTTGAAGTTAGTTGAATGTATCAGAATAAAGCTTTGCTGCACAGTCACAAGATGCAATTCACAGGATTTTGGGTGTCATTATGTGACTACTAGAAAAATTGCATTTTTTTCAGTAGTAATTTAAGAATTTCTGTTGTTGTTATATGTTTCTCAGAATCAAGTGATGACAATTGCAGGTTATAACAGGTGACAGGATGTATTATTCTGCTACACTTCAGGAAATATCTGACAACTCATAGACCAAATGAAATACGGACTAGAAGGACAGCATTGCCTCTTATAAGTAATACAGCTCTTATAAGTTCTGATTTATCTATAAATGCAACTTTAATATCTTTTATGGCCTGCCTTCTGGGTTGTTTTTTTCAGGCTAATTCACAGCAAATGTCTGAAAAGGTCCCTTTCCAATTAAGAAATGTTTTCCCTTTTCCTCTCAAATATTTGGAGGGGCAGCTTCTGAACAGTACATTTACTGGGAGGCCACACACAGGGCTGCTACCTCCTGCTCTCCCTTATAGGCCATGCCAGGCCCTCTTCTAACCACTGCCTTGGACCGAGGGCAGCGCTTGTCGTGCAGCTGGTCCCACCAAGCCAGCAGGATCATGGGCACATGAAGGAGGTGAATTCCCTGGCAATGGTGCTGAGGGCTGCTGGACCTGCTGGATGTATGTGAGACCCAACATCACCCAGCAAGGTGTCAGCCATGATGATGGCTAATGGGCACTTCCCAGATGGTTTATTCCATGTTATGGGCTCTGCTGGCTTATTTCTCAAACCACCTTGCTCCCCTCTTTGCAGGCAGTGAAGAGGCTTGGAGCTGCCTTCCCCTGAGTTCACACTGAGGGCCTGCAGCCAGCCTGCCATCTTGTCCCCGCGTGCCTGGCCTGCTGGTGAGGAGACCAGCAAATCACAGCACCACAGCACTCTGGTATGCCCTGCATCTCGACAAATCACTTCATTCCCACCCACACAGACAGATCAAACAGTGTTTGGGAAACAATCTGTGATCCATACTACTGCTCAGTACCATTGCCATCAGGGCAGTTTAACAGGGATGGGGGGGGGAGGGCAGCACTGTTTCTAGCACATTCCAATTGACAACAGCTGGGACAGCTCTGTTCTGAGCAGCTGCCTTCGCTGTGGCCCCACTGTATCGCCTTTCTGTGTGGAAAGCTTTGTCTTGGCTAGGGATGGGTTTGTTGAGCTTTCTTGTGCTGAAGTCTCACAGAGACTTTCCCTTTGCCCATGGCATGTGACCCTGCCATCTTACAGGCTTGCATCCCCAATAAGAAAAACAACAAGCTTTTAAAAAAAAATAAATAAAAAAAAACTTAAAGGTTAATTAACCTCAGGTCTGTTCTCAGCAAAGCAAGGCTGCCATGGATAAGTAATAAAAATAGCTTCTCAATGGTCCTTGTGTCTGTCAGAGTCTTGCTCTGTGATCTTTCAGTCAAAACCATGAAAGCGGGAGGGGGAGGAGAGGCTGATTCGCTACTGTCCTTTTCTTGTGCGTGTGTTCCCAAGGCTGCCCAGCTCTGTCCTTCAAGTCATCTCCACCAGTAAATCATTTAGCTCAACCTGTCACTCTAAGCCATTGTGAGGAGACAAAAGCTACCCATTTAACCCCAACCATGGCTGATTGACGCGGCAGGGAAGGCAGGCTCACAAAAGGAGGCTAGCAGGGAAGGTGGCAGTTGGGTTGGGTTTCATGTAGTCTGGTGCTGGTTTTCCCTCTTCCTCCCCAACTCCCCCCCCCCCCCC